>CAWUFW010008306.1:0-202500 GCA_963921515.1 Calotriton arnoldi
AGAGGGGATGGACTAGCTCTATGACCCCACCTATGGGAGGGTCAAGGGAGGGGGTGGCTACACCCACTTCCCTTTGTCCAGTTTCGTGCCAGAGCAGGGGCAGGTAGCCCCTGAGCTGGTTTGAACTGGCATATGCACAGAGGAGCCTTCTGCTCCCCCAGTGCAGGACTTCAAAGCACTCTAAGAGTGCACCCACCCAGCCCCAATACACTAAACCCTGTCTGGAAGGTGGTTACACCTCCCTGTGACAGGATGCCTATTGTTGGGCTTCCTCCACTGCGAGTTTCGGTCATCAGCAGGAGGGCAGCCCAGTGTCTGTGACTGGTGGCATCCATTTTGTGATGCCAGGGCTCTTTAGGATTCTACCGCGTTTCCACAGCAGGTACATGTCTTATCCTCTAGAAGGGTGGAATGCTACCCCCGCCGCCAAGATTGGCGGGGGGTAGTATTCCAAGATGTTTGACACCAAACACGACATGTTTTGATGCAGCCATTCCAAAGTTAGCATTTACCGCGAGGATATAATGCACTTAAGAGTATATGGTTTAACCGCATCCACAAACAGCACCAGAGAATGGACTCTGAGAACTGCAGAGGGGCCCTGCTCATGCAGAGGCACCCCCTCACATAGAAGCCAAGCACCCTGCCCTCAGGATTGATAGGGCCTGCCTTAGGGGTGACTGATAGGTTTATATGTGTGTGCAGGAGAGATATAGGAAACCTATATCTCAGTGAGGGGTGCTAGCACCACCTCACCCAGGCTGCAGTAGCAGGCCTGTGGTGTCAGATTTAGACTGCTTCCCAGGGGTGGCATAACATATGCTGCAGCCCCTGGGAGGCCTGTGAAGTACCTATGCCCTTGGCACCTAAGGTACCATATACTAGGGACTCATAAGGCACCACAGTATCCAATCACTAGTGCACCTAGAGTGCACTCCATGTCATTTAGAGAGAGAGCAGATAGACTGGGGCCCTGAATAGCAGGGTCCCAGTCCAACTAAGTCATAAACCAGCAAAACACCATAAAAAAGTGGGGGCAACCATATAGTCAGATTCCACCTTCCTACAAGGTGGGAAACTGGACAGGGCTGGATTACTGGAGGCATGAGGACCATAACACCACCAACACATGGGACATGTCACGTAGCACACGGACACGCAGCACCGCCCACCGTCACGAACAAGTGAACAATGTGCACACGGACATGAACAGCAGACTCACACCCCACATGACCCATCACAGACATAGCAACACCCAAGGAGCCACGTCTGCATGCACAAGCCACACTGAATATAGTCCCACACGGCAGCCACTGTGCAACTCATCACACACAACCGAAACACCATTGAAGTCCTGTCCATGTAGCCCCTACTGCCTGTCAACCACACACCCCACAACTACGCCTATGTAAGACAAACAACACTAGACGCAACAGAGCGGAACAACATAAATGCACACGAACACCACTGAACCCATCAAACTCACAGACACACCATGCACATACAACATACCATCCATCCCATCCGTCAGCCCCAGTCTCATGAAAGGCATGTCATCCGCACAGCTGCCACACATACAGCAGTCACGCTAAGACACATGCCCATGACCAACCATGTGCCAGAAGTCAATTAAGCGCACGACACACTGTGAGCAACAACACACAACATGGGCCACACCCCCCGAGCACTGCAGTGATGCACATGGCACAGGGCAGCACGCACACCAAGGAGATGGGACAACTGCAATACGTTGGCTGGCACACAACTATCACTCACTCATAACGATGCGTCCAATGCCATGTCCAGTAACCACAACAGACAGCAAATATGCAGGGCATGTCAGGCATGCACACACCTCAGACCATGCACTGTCATGCTGCCACAACACATGTCACGTTCGGCACCCATGGCTCACAGCATGTACCCCAAAAGCATATCCCCTCCCAAATGCGAATCTGGGGCATGGCCCCCATGTTGCCATATGCGTTCCTAAGCGTTCCATTTGAACCCCAAAAGCATATTCCATCCCAAATGCGAATCTGGGGCATGGCCCCCATGTTGCCATATGCGTTCCTAAGCGTTCCATTTGAACCCCAAAAGCATATCCCCTCCCAAATGCGAATCTGGGGCATGGCCCCCATGTTGCCATATGCGTTCCTAAGCGTTCCATTTGAACTCCAAAAGCAAAGTACAAACCAGACCCAGGATGGGCCAGGAGCCCGCATACACCAGAGTCACAATGAGTAGGGGCAAAGCAACACACCCATCGGCATGGCCAATCCGTCCCATGCCACATGTGCACAGCACACAGTCCCATTGCCTAGCACACACAACTACAGATGCCACAGCCACACACTCGCCTCCGGGAAACCCATGTACGAGATTGCACGAACTGCCAATGTCAGACGACTAATACATACTTCGCCAGGTGCAACACAATAACAAATCTCATTCTCTCCACAGGTGACGAACTGCTGGACGCTGGGGATGGAGACAGCAGCCAGCACAGCCAGCCTACAAGCCCCCAACGAGGACACACGGATCTGGAGGATCTGTCCACCTCTTCGGACACGGACCACCAAGCTGGCCCATCTGGCGTGGCAGGGCCCAGCCGCTCCCCAGGACCCCTCCTACCCACCAACCCATCATCCAGGGATGCTGAACAGTCCCAGTCCCCTGCTGCCACTGTCGTTGCGGCCACACCCACGGTCATTGCGGCCACTACCACTGCCGCAACCGCCACCATCGCCGCACCGACCACCACCGCCTCCACCACCACCACGTCTTCGCTGGCACCAGCCCCAGCGCAGGTGGTGGCCCGGCCGACTGGATCCACCCTGGGAGCCACAGCGAGGACCGTGGTGAGCAATGTGGCTAGTGGGCAGGCCGGTGGCAGCAGGACTGGTAGGAGGAGCAGGGTCAGGGAAACGCCAGACTCCCCTGGGAGCCATGCCCTGCCTCAAATGGCCAGAGTCCTTGGGGCCTATGAAGAGGCCCAAGGACAATGGGCCAGGTCTGCTACTGACACGCGGGAGGTGCTGGGGGTGCTGAGGTCCATGGACGCCCATATGGGCCAATTCGTGTCCCGTATGGACCAACTCGTGGACCTCATGGGCCAGCTGGTGGTGGCGGTGGGGTCACAGGCAAGGCCAGCAACACCACCTCCGCCACCACCTGCTAGGGCGCAGGGTCGGCCAGCAGTGTCCACTTCCCCTGCGTCCACAGCCAGTGAGCACACCTCACCCACCACCAGCAGGTCGCCACCACACACCCCCTCCCAAACGTGGAAGGGGCCGTCCGAAGAGGAAACAGATCTCCCGGGAGGACTTCGCACGCTCCAGTCGCAAGTGAGGCAGCCAGCCAGCCTTCCGCCAGCCTTCCTTGACCAGCCACTGCATTGACTTGCTCTACGATCCCACTCCACACAGCCATCTGGATGGCATGTGTGTGTTGGACTATGGACATAGAACCAGTGGGTACACCCTGATCATCACGCAGCCATGACCGACAGCTCATTGTCACTGCACGCACCACTTTTGTCATCACCTTACACACAATCACATGTCACAGTTTGTAATAAATGCACCTTTTTCACTAACTGCTGTTTGTGCCCTGTGTTTTATTTGTACGGAATACATCGGCCACCTTGGGCGGAAGGGCACCTGATGCGTGGCATGGCAATGGAATCCGGAGGGCCTGTAGGGACCTAGGGGTGGGAGACAGAACAGGAGCACATTCAATGAGTGTGTCACACACCCATCACACAGTACATGTCAACAACTACAAGCAATGTACACACATCGCACAGAGCAATAGGGCACAATGCCACAGTCACCAACAGTGGCATACTACCCTGGCCATGGAGCGTTGACACACTGCACGCAGTGAACATACGGCCACCCTGACACAGCACACACACACCTGCATAGATACAGACACATCATCCGTCGTACATGGACACTCACCGTCAAGTGAAGTAGCGGGCGATGAGCTGCTGGCGCACATTCCCAGCTTCCTCCTCTCCGCTGTCCACCTCACTCGAGCTGTCCTGGTCTGCGGGCTGGGGCCCTGGTTGATCTCCGTCATCCACAATGAGGGGGATCTGCTTCCGAATGGCCAGATTGTGCAGCATGCAGCACGCCACCACTATCTGGCACACCTTCTGTGGGGAGTACGCCAGTGCACCCCCGGTGCGGTCCAGGCACCTGAACCTGGACTTGAGGAGGCCAAAGGTACGCTCGACCACACGTCTGGTCCTCCCATGTGCCTCATTGTATCGATCGTCTGCTGGGGTGCGAGGATTCCTCAATGGACTGAGCAGCCATGCCCCATTCGGATACGCAGAGTCACCTGGGTGTGAGGGACACAGAGAACCGTTGCTATTCCAACTGGACAGGGGACAGCATCGCACAACCAGCACGCTACACCACTCCACATACTCACCGACAATACAGCCACGATCCTGTTGCAGATTGGCCATCAGTCGTGGCAAGATGCTGTTGCGCATTATGTGTGCGTCATGTGCCGAGCCTGGAAACTTGGCACACACGTGGGTGATCACCATGTCCGCAAGGCACACCACTTGCACATTCAGGGAGTGCGTGTGCTTCCTGTTGCGGTACAGGTGCTCAGTGGCCTGTGGTGGAACAAGGCCAACATGTGTGCAGTCAATGGCTCCCACGACGTGTGGGATTCTGCCAAGGGCATAGAATGCACCCTTCACTGCCGCCAATTCACGAGCCCTGGGGAATCTGATGTACCTGTTTCGGTACAGCATCATGGCTGCCAGTACATCCCTCAGCACCTTGCTGAACATGGGCTGGGACATCCCTCCTCCACTGCCCACTGTGTGCTGGAATGACCCAGTGGCGAAGAAATGCATGGCGGCCATCACCTTAGCCGTGGGGGTGACAGCAGTCGGATACACCCTGCGGGGACGGAGATGGGGCTCTAACATGGCACACAGTCGATGCAGGGTTGGCCTGTCCAGCCGAAACTTCCTGATAACCTCTGTATCGTCCATGTCCGCCAGCAATTGGTATGGGCGGTCAATGTTCGGTCTCCGCCTGGGGTAAATGGCAGAGGACACATGTCAAAGCAACACGGCACATAGCAATTTCGCATACACATCACTGACATGACTGAGCAAGCACATGAGCCACAGCCCAGCTGTCAAGCTGGGACGGCACGGCCACAATACACTTACACAGGTCTCCCAACAATGGCAATGGCAAGTGAGACATACCACTGCCATGTGCATGCACATGGGGATCTAGGCCCCAATGACTTGCGGGGCGTGCTGATGGGGACTGACTGCATATTCGTCAAGCGGCAACGCCACGGCAACATGAGTGTCTGCTGAGCATGGAACTGCTTCCGAGGCTGGATGAGTATGGCACACGACGACGACGATGTGGGCACAGGCTGAGCGGCCAAAACAAGTGGGACCTGTGGCACGAGGGGATATGAGACAGTAGTAGGTGTCAGCACTGCACCCTATGTACAGCACTGTACGGATCACACCTCCCGAAACATTGACAGGTGTCCACATTGACAGCCCCATGCCAAGACGGCTGTGTGCTTGCAGTCACAGGTGAGTGGTTACATTGCACGTGCCAGGTGGCAGACGTACATAGTGGGAGCTGGCATGTGTGTGCATGTGTCTCCTGTTCAGGATCCACCAGATGGGCGCTGACTCTGTACTGACCATTGGACACAGCATGTTCCGTGGAAGGCTTGTGTGTGTGGGATGGTGGCACTGGATGTGCCTCCGTTGGGTGGGGGGCCATGCACAGGGCGGGTACGTCGATGATTGCGCATTGTTGGTCACGGTGGGTGCACCAACTAAGATGTGTTGCCCTGTGTTCAATTCCTATGTCCGCATGATGATGGACTGTGGATGTGGGCAGACTACACATTGGTCGATGTTTCGTCTATATGCATGTGCCTTCACACCAGGCACAGCTGCCCCTGCACATGTGACCCCTGCTGGACTCGCTGCTGGGTCTGTGGAGCTGATGCACCTTCTGCGCGTGGGGCGGACAGCTCTCCACACTTCCCTCATTGCGCATGTCATGTCTTTGCCGCAGGTGACATGGATCATGGAGGGCCCACATGTACGCGTGGGTAGGCTACACATGATTGTTCACTGGTCGCCACCCCCAGTCAGTGTTTCGAATGGGAAGGTTGTCGTGCTGGTGGTATGTTTGATGTGGCGGATGGGCGGGCCTAGGTGCGGGCTTACATTCCGGACATGGGGGGTAGTTGGATTGGCGACTAGTTGCAGTACACACGGGACACGTCTCTTCCTTTCCACATCTGGGTCATCCCTTGTACTAACTGACAGTGATACAGTCATCTTCGCCCCAGCCCTCATGTCCTCCCCTCGCCCCCCAATATGCATGCTCACCTGCGAGGCTAGCGCTTGCACAGGCAGCCCCAAGCTCGCACCAGAGAGGGCAAGGAGTGTATGTGTGGGTCCAGTTGCACGAGTGGGCTGTCTCAGGGTATGATGTGTGGCGGGACGCCGTCCACCTGCGTGGTGCCCCAAATGGAGACCCGGCCTGCATGGACTATGCATCACAGTCTTCGCCTTCCGGATCCGCCACCTGCGACACCCAGTGGCTGTGGCTGCCCTTGCGGCCAGGCCGCGTCCGTCTGTGGCTGATGGCCCACACATTCACTCTTTGGCCTCTCTGGGGAGGGCTCGGGGGTGGTGGCGCACGCGCTTGCACTTAGTCGCAATGGCATGTGGCGTGGTTGGTATGATGGGCAATGGATGGGATGGTGCGAGCCACCTCCCGTGACGTCAGTGCTGCTCGTGCTGTGGTGCGTCCCCCTACACTTCCATTTGACTTGTGCCATGCTAGACGTTGAGGTTCTATTGCCTGCGTGATATGACCAGGAGGAGCGCGAGGAGACCTGTCACACACCATGCTCCACTGCCATCCCGTGCCCTGTATCGCCTGTGCGGATTGACTATGTTGGGGTTACACCTGGTCGACTGGGGCTGTGTGTGCCTTGTCAAGGGGCATGGCGGGCGCACAACAGGATCCAGCTTGTCCACAGAGGGTGGGCTGAGGTGCGCCTGGTACCGCCTTGTACGTGTGCCCGGCTGCTGTGCACACACGTGTTCACTCCCCCCGACAGGTGTCCTCTCACAATGCCCAGGGAAGCGGTGGTGTACTGTTCATGACCCCTCCCAACACGGCGTGCTCCAACTTGGCATGTGCGCATCTACCCGTCGCACCCACCCACCTGAGCACTGCGTCCATACGACTTCACACGACACATGTGTGTCTTCCACAGTAGTGCTACTCATTTGCGTTGACATCCAATACCAGTGGACTACATGGTCATGTCACGACTGCCGTATACTTCACATACTCTCATCCTCTCTCATTCGTACTTGTGAAATGAGTCAGCGGAGACAGTTTTGGTTTCAGACATTATATTGAGTCTTCTGTCCTCTGTGATGCAGTATAGTGGACACTACTGGCAGCGGAATACATGTTGAGGATATACTGAGCATGATTACAAATGGGATAGGGTGTGGGGTTACATCTGCTTGGCCAAGGCTGTGCTAATGTACATTTACGTATAGCTGCGGAGCTGCGGACTTTGACACAGACGGTATACATGTAGCCTACCAGACCGCTCGGCATCATGGGCACAGTCCATATCAGTTCCATGTGACAGGTTTGCTGCGGTTGTTCCTCATGCACGCGTGCATGTGAGATGACATCAGGGCATGTGCTTGCGTGCATGCAGCGGCGTGCCACTTTTTGTTGCACTGTGGTGGTTACTGGACATGTCACAGTCACTGGGGTCGTGTTGTTGTTGTATGCACTTGTCGTCCATGCAAAGGTCCTGGTATGGGATTCCCGGGGCGGGGGTGGGAGGGGTGCAGCACCCACAGACTCAGGCGACCTATTCATGTCCACTGAGCGGTGTGTGTGTCCATGTGCGCTGGATCCATGTCGTGTCCTGGTTGTTCGTGCAGTTCCGTCCATGTGGGTGCGATGCACAGAGCCCATGCCACTGCCTCCCACGATGCATGCGGTGTTCCTGGATGTGATGGGGAACAGTGTGCATGTCCCGGTCATATCCGATGTCATGGCGATGTCGTTGATGGTGTGGTTACAGTTGCCGGTCGTTTGGTATGGCTGTTGTGGTGGTGACTGGCCAGTCCGTGCGGAAGCTGAGCATGGGTGCGGGGTTGGACTTCATAGGTCACTCGGGGAACCTGCGTTGTGGTCCGACGTATTTACAGGTTGTCAGGTATGCGATGCCGTCCAGCAGGGCTTCCATGTCATTGGTGGTGTACATGTTTGCCAGCCAATGAAGCGGATGGTGGCTGTCAAGGTGTTGTTCGTAGGTTGTCCCTTGGAGGACCATGATGGGGCATGCTGGGTGACATTCGATGTAGCTGTTCTCGATGATCCGTCGTGTGGAGGCACAGTGGTTCCATTTCAGTGCGCGTGCGATGTTGGCCACATACGCCATGCCCCCATAGGCAGAGCAGGCCCTGTCGTGTGCGTCCAGAGGGAGGAGTAGTGGTAGCAGGTCCGCCTTCAGACATGCCGGGTTGGAGAGGCATATCTCGACGGGATGCTGGTAGGGACACCTCCGACAGTAGAAGACGGGCATGACGCAGCTGAACAATGTGATGCGGTAAGTCAGTCGGTAACTTACGTTCAGCAGGGACAGGAGATCGCATCCCAATGTATGTATCGTGTTGGTTTGGTACAGCTTGAGCTCTTCGGCGTAGTTGGGTAGGTGTGTTGCGGTTGCCATTTCGCAGCGGTTCGTAGAGGTGGCGTGCTCCGGCTGTGTGTGCAGTCTGCAATGTGCACGCTCCGGGGTTGCTGTGAGCTCTGTGTAGTCGTGGGGAGACAGGACTTGTGTTCTGTTGGCTTGTTTGGAGGACACGGGCCCTCTTCCCACATGCTTCTCAGACAGTTCAAGGTCGGTGCTGTGTGACTCCTTCCAATTAACTTGCATGTGGCCGACATGGGGAGTGTTTTCTTCTTTCTTCCCCGTCCGTTGTGTGCTTCTGTGATATGCGCTATCTGCCGTGTGGTCGGTCTCCTCGGCATGCCTGTGTTGGTCTATTCTTGGACAATGGCTGTATTCACCGGCTTCTGTCGTAGGGCTGTGGTTTCGGTGTTGGAATGGAAGGTCATTCAGTGCTGTCTGCTCTCCCTTGTGTGGGCGGCAGGCTGCCTTTCCGCTCTGCGTTGGGCCTTGTGTGTGGATGTAATTCTTGGGCCACCTGTTGTCGGTCACCGGGCTCTTTGGTGTTCCGTTTCATGTGTCTTGTTCATATGTGCAGGGTGGTATGGGTTTTTCAGTGTGGTACTGGCGTTCCTCTTCCCGAAGGGGCCCTGCTTCTCCTAGTTGGTGTTGCCGCCGCTGTGTGCTTCGCCATGTTTGTTACACTGGGGTGTGTCCTGCTGTTGCGTGACTTCACTGACATGTGTGCGTCGGTTGTGTGGCGTTGGGTGTTGTCCGTGAATTGGGCGTTGGGGACATGTCTGTGGCCGGCCTGTCACGTGTCATGTGCGTTCGGGGTGGGGCTGGTGTGTGTGCTGCTTGGTTGTGTCCCTGTGTCTGTGTGCGACGCATGCATGGCGCTGCGGTTGGCCTCTGCGTTGTGCGCATGTGTGGCGGCGTCATCGGCGCTTTGGGGCCGTGACGGGGTGGTTGGTTCCTAGTCCCAGGTGGTGTGTACACATGTGTTCTGCGATGTTAGGATTTGGCCTGTGTGTCATATGTGGATGCGATGGTGGATGTGTAGTGTGCACGCGCTGGTGGGGGGTTGTCCGCTTTTTCCGCCCTTGCACTGTGTGCGCTGTTTGCGTGCACTTGTTGTGTGTGTGCCTACCTGCGTCTCCGCGGTACGTTGCGTCCTTGGTGGTGCATCAGCAGAAGCATGGGAAGGGCCTGCAGTGCTGGATTCATGCCCGGGGTGCCGCTTCTTCGTTGTCCGTGCTCTGCGTCCGTGTTTCCGCCTCTCTTTCACGTGCGGTGTCTCTTTGCCGTGGGAGCCGTTTGTTTGCGGCATCGTAATTTATGCGCCGGGCGGGACGTGTTTCGTCGGACGGTGTGTGTCAGTTGGGCTGCGCCGCTACGTGTGCGGGCGCACTTTGATGGCGGACGGTGTTGCTGGCTTGCCGGCGGTGTTTGGCCTGCTTTTCGCATCGTAATTGGGCGGGCGTGTGGACTGCTGCGTGCCGGCGGTAACTGGTGGTTTTTGCATCCGCCAGCACGGCGGTTGTGCTTCCGCCCGCCATCGTAATGGGCCCCTTAGACTTTAAACATCTTTTCTTTAGAGTATGCCTTACCGGGACAAAAAGATAGTTTCTAGGCACCAGTACATGCAATCAAAGTATTATACAGGCATTTCAAAACATAAACTTCTTGAAAATTACAAAATCTAAATTTGCAAGCACAGCAAAACAGAGCAACAGCATAGTGTGCTAGAACGAATACATTATACTTTGTCTGAGCCATGCGGTTTCTGATCTGCTTTGAAGCTTTTAAATGTTGGGATCAAACGAAGTGACAGAGGTAGCTGATTCGACGTCAGTGCCCTAAAAACAGTAATTGAAACACATGGCAAAATAATCAAGAGTAATGCCTTTCAAACGAGACACTAAACTCCTGGTGGGATATTAGCAACAACTTGCGATAATTATCGCAAACCGCGCTTAGCGCGTTTTTTTTAATCGCCGCCTATTGCTGGATATTATCGCGGAGATAACACGCTATTAGCAACGTTTATCTCCAATGCGATAAAATATCCAACGATAGCGGTGAATGCGTGAATATCGCTGGAAATCCAGCGATATTCACGCATTAACGCCATGGTGGACTTAGCCTGACAATCCACCTCCCATTCAACAAACAGGTAAGTCATGTTTTTAGCAGGTGTTAAATTCTAGCGATATTCGCGCTTAGCACGACTTTTTTTATCGCTTCGCCTGCGTTGCTAATAGGGGGAAGTTGTGTTAGCAACTGTTTTCAGTCGCTTTTAGTTGGGAACGCCTACCTTGCATGTCATTAGCGATATGTAAGGCATGCAAGGCGATGGGAAAACGGGCCGCTATCGCCAGAAAGCTGTCGCTAACGCCTGTTAGTGACAGCTTGCTGATAGGGCGATAAAAAATCGCCGCTTTAGCAGCAAAAGTGCTGCTAAAGCGGCGATAAAGCCCTTGCTAATATGCCCCTTATTTTTAAGGAACACAGGGCCCATTAAGACTTCATCGCATGGAAAACATGATTAAAACAAATAATCCAACATGACCATAACAGGCTTGTCTTGCACTGCAATTGATGGCCATGTAATGGTATGCCATGTAATGGTATGCCTATAATGATTGGCTAAAGTGTTATTCTGTGGATAACGCCTAGCAGAGCAGAGAACTTTGATAGATTGTGGAGTTGATAGTGAGACAAACTCTCATCTGAGAAGACATTGAGGTAAAAGACAGAGCAACATCAAAAATCACTTCCTGTTTCCTGAATGTGGAGACTGAATTTGGTGGTAATCCAAATTGCAAGGACCATTCGAAAAAATACACTAAACATATTGAAGAAAAAATCGACATTTCGTTTTTCAGGCATTTAAACAGTTAGATTTGTGTTATCCAGGTCTTCATTGTTATCAAACACTTTGCCATAGTGATTCTATACACAGCATCATCACTTGAAAACAGTGAGGTCTGAGTGTTATTGGTGCTCATTAGATGACGGCAGTAGCCACGAAGATACCCATCAAAGCAACCATGTCGGTGCCAAACTGGAGTGACAATAAACCTTAGCCCTGGGGTAAACCAGTTTTTTACAGATGTTTGCAGCTATAATGGCGTAGTGACATTTTTTGCTGATGATTTGTCATGAAAGATCATAACCACCGTAAGGCTCTTCTCACTACTAAAAAATTCAGTGTGGACAGGAGGAGGTCAAGGTTCATGGTGCCAAAAGCTGCTGAGAGATCCTCGAAGATCAAAACTGCAACATTATCCTTCTCAAGGGCCGGCTTTAGGGGGGTGCGACCAGTGCGTTGGCACTGGGTGATGACCTGGAGGGAGGGCGCTCTGTTTAGCTATAACTTAGCATTTAAAAGCACCTGCTGAAGAGTTCCTTGTGCATCCAGCTTTGAGGCAGCAATAAAAATGTCAAGATAACTCTTGTGATTAATGTTCTTGCTAGAGAGAGAAAGCAGAGCTTTGTTTAGTGGCAGTTTCGACTCGCCATAAAACAGGACAGAGGGTTAATGTGCCTGCTGCAAAGAACAGATCTGTATTTTATGTAGCTAGATGATTGTATTAGTAAAGCCAGCCTTTACCAGCTCTTAAAACAAATGAAATGTATGTGAGAGAGGGGCTATGGAGAGATGAGGGGCACTTTTGCTGGGTGGTAGTGAGGGAATCTGAGGAGGAGGTCATCGGGTGGGAGGGGGGTCAAAAAAGTCTGTCACACCAGGCTCCACCAGCGCTAAAACCAGCCCTATCCTTATCACGTAGTTCTAAGAGGTTTGCTCGGGTGTCTAACTCCATCGCACCATGAGAGCAGAACCCTGTTTGGTAATCCGAGACGAGAGCTTTGAACTCTAGATCATTTTGAATCTGAGCAGTAACAACTGTTTCAGCTATTTTTGCCTGGGAAGGTGTATATGAGTCTTTAGTTGGACTGCACTAAAGCATCTAAGTATTCGTTTCAAAAGCGAAAGCACAATTACATGTCTCAGATCATCAGGGAAGACATCTATTTGGAATGAGGCCTTTGCAACCACCAATATCTCTCTTGCCTTCAACTCACTGTCCTTTTTAGGTCGAGTCTAGCGTTGCAGCGCATGCGCTGCTCGCTTTGCGAGGCATGCAGTATACAGAATAGCGTGCAAGCTTCGTGGAAGCTCCGCCCACTCTCCGCCCACTCTCCGCACATCTTTTTCATTGGCTTAGTGCCTAAATCCTGCCTTCCGATTGGCTTTAGGCTTTTTAGTCCCTCCTTATGATGGGTATGTCGTAATTTGTATCCTTCCATGGCTACTGGCCCCTTTACCTCGAGTGTTGCACAGTATGTTTTATTTATACTGTGAGCACTATTTGCTTCCCGTGCCTCCCCCTCCCGCAATCCGTGCCTTCTCGGACCCCCCCAATCCCGTTGTTCGTACCTTCTCGCCCGCACTCCCGTTTTCAATGCAATAGGTCTCGCATAAATGCGAGTCCTATAGCATTGCAAATGCGTGTTGTTTCTTTTACGTGTCTACTGGATGTAAGGGTAATGTAACCTGGAAGTCCTCTACTACCTCTCGTGACATAACCTGGCCTCTCGCGAGATCTATCCTTTCAGAGAGCTGCTATTAAAATGGTGGGTGTCTCCTGCGGCCCCGGGGTCCGGGTTCATCCGCCTCCATCCTGCCCCAAGCCATGGCTGGGGGGCCCGGGGCGCTGCCTCCCTCTCCCCGTGGCCCCCGCTCTTACAGGGGTTGTCTGGAGAGGGCCGGAGGAACCTGACAAGCCCCGGGGCTGGACGCTCCCTCCGCCCGGTGTTGGTGCGGATCATCGGGAGAGCCGGGGCGGGGGGCATGGAAGACCACGGGGGTGTTTGGCTACGGGGGCTCGTGTGTGCTGGGCAGGGCTCCCCATGGCGAGTGGAGCCGGGGGCTGGAGGGGTGCGGGTCAGGAGAGGCCGGGGTCCCCCGGTGACTGTGAGCCTTGGTTCTGGGGTTTGCGGGGTGGAGTCTCCTCCCGGAGGGTCCTCTCTGAGGGGGCGCCCTGAAACCTGAGCCCTGGAGGGTGAGGGGAGCAGCCCCCAGAGACCTCTTGCTCTCCAGATGCTGCCGCAGAGCACACTGTGCATCAGCAGACATCCATTCCTTTTCGGTGCATGTCCGTGTCACACGGGTGCCCGCAGCAGGCTTTAAGGGTGTCTGACGGTGGTGATGCCGCTCCTCATTAGGTCCAGGAGGGGTCCGCGGCTGGCTCTCGGTCGGTTGTCGGGCGGCAGGGTGCCCGCAGCGGGCTCCGGGGTCCGCGGTCGTCCTTCACTTTACAGTGACTTCTTTCTTCCAGGCGTAAGTGGAGCAGAAGAGGCGAACCTTCAGGAAGTTCACCTACCGGGGAGGGGACCTGGACCAGCTCCTGTACATGTCCTAGCAAGTGTGACCCCCTCCCTCTGCATTCACATTGAATGTTCACACTGGTGACTTCATGTGGAGATGAACTTATGCAATGTTTTACACAGGTGCGGTATGTGTTGATGAGTTATATGGAGGTCCGGATGCCCTGCAAGAGCCTGGCCACCCCTCCAGGGACCCCAGACTTGTTGATGTTAGACATCTATTCTACCACTATATTAAGGCTTGCATCAAACATTAAGCCTAGGTCCCACATGTAGTTGTATCTCTTTGAAACGTAATTTGGTGTAATGTGTGGTTCTTCTGCCCTAGGCGTACTCTCTCCAGCCAGTTCCCATCTGCAGTAGCTTCCCTAGTAGTGACGTCTCTTGCAGGTCTCCCACCCATGACATCCCCGTTCACAGTATAACTGATGCTTTTTCCCCACAGTGAGCAGATCATGCAGTTGTACTGTGCACGCCAGCGCCGGCGGCTGAACCATGGCCTGCGCAGCAAGCAGCACTCCCTCCTGAAGCGCCTTCGCAAAGCCAAGAAAGAAGCTCCTCCCATGGAGAAATCAGAGGTGGTGAAGACTCACCTGCGTGACATGATCATTCTCCCGGAGATGGTGGGAAGCATGGTGGGTGTGTACAACGGGAAGACCTTCAACCAGGTGGAGATCAAGGTGAGCTGGACAGCTGTCGTCATGCTTGTATAGTACAGAGTGGGTGGATTGCTTCAGAGGTGGCTCGCCGATGGAAAGTGTTTGAGGTGGTAGGAGTCTGCCCTCCCAGGGCTTGCTGCAGGATCCTGAAAGTGTGGTTATCAGTGGATGCCGGGGCCTTATGACCTGATGTTGAATGTGAGAAGCTGGTTATTTGTGGTCTCATTGCTATTAAATGGTGGTGTGGTCATGGTTTCCTGGGATCACCAGTGGTATATGGTGGTAATTTGTTCCAGATAAGCCTAAAAGTGGGGGACATGTAAATGCAAGGAAACCATCTCCCACAGATGTCTCAGTTTGGAGAAGTAGGATAACTAGTGAGGGCTACCACCTTCAGAGGATGAGGGCTACATGGCAGGACTTCGTGCATGTGGATGTCTGTCATAGTCTGGGACTCTGTTGATAACTAATGCAGGAGGCAAGCACTGGCTGTGGCTGATACACTTCAGGAATTATGGCAGATTAATAAAAATTGCAACATAACAACTCCGCAGGCCTGCTACAGGACAATAATAGCTTTTTAGTCCTTGTCACAGTAGCAATATGGTAACAATGATTTTCTGAATGTCCCACTTCTAAATACCATGCACCCTGCCCTGTAGGCTAAAAGGCTTACGTTTACATAGAGTTCCCATACCTGGCATGTCACGCAGTTTGGTGCTTACGTTCCCTCCATGTAAAAGAACAGTAGATGTTTCAGCACCCAGCCTAATGTGCTGCATAGCTAAATACATACAAGGTCCCAAAGGTGAGACCGATTTGCATTGCAAATGCTTGTTTATACAGACTACAGGTAAAGCATAAGGCATGGAGCCACTGAGATAGAGCCCACTCGCTAACTTTATAAAGACAACCAAAGATATTAAGCCACAAAATGAAAGCCCAGTATTGTCACATGGTGGATCACCGTGGGTTTTTCATATTCGACCTTATATCATTTGATAAAAAATGGGCTTTCAAAGAATCACAAACATTTTGAGGATTGTTAGCAGCATGGTAGATATGTTATATAATGGATAATGCGACTTGCACTTAGTAGAATCAGTGGAAACCAAGGATTGCGCCATATGTTTTCTAATTCTCTGCAACTATGTTTCAAATGTTGCAGGTCAGCTGAGAACCAAGGATTGGAAAGTGGTTTACATTAACATTTTTTACTTTTTTAAATGGACCCAGTGGTGCTGGAACAATTTTCAGACTGGGGGTACTGCCATCAATATTACATCACTAAACTCATAGGGATAGCTGCTAACAGTGAGCTGGATTATATCTTGCCAAGGTAAGTAGAACTCAGATTAAACATTTTCCCACCCTGACCACATGGCCCAAATCTCTGCTCCTCCCAGCCTGTTACAGCCTCAAACAGATCAGCCTCTATAGTTGTCACCCTATAATTGCCTCTCAGGTACTGGATGCCTTAGGAGACCAAATTAAATAACACTGCTTCCAACCCTCAGGTGGTTCTGTTGGAGTGGGAGAAACAGGAAGCAAGCAGACATAATTGCAACTGCTTAACATCTTATAAGGGCAGCTCATGATCTGAAGCTCCTACCACCCAAGCTCTATCCTGGGCTTACCGTGTTGTACAGCATCTTTTAAATTCCGTCAGTAATTTTAGCTCAACTGCTCCTGCAGGTACGAAGTTTCATGCATTAAATTCTCTGATGCGACACTTTCTACTGCTGTCCATGTTTCTGCAATTTCTTACAATATGCCTAGTACCTTTCTAGGGCACCTGTATGCATGCTGTTATGTAGTGGTTTCTGGTCAAATATCACAGTGCACCTCTCAAACCATTCATTTTATCGACTAGTTGTTGCTACGGGAATATAAACCAGTAATAGAGGGAGGACCGCACTTTAACAGTAAACACTAATAGACAAACTTATGCTTTGAGCTCCATAGCACAAACATGTCCATTTTCTTCTAATCGCCTTAATTGAACTCTTGCTCTAAATGATTGTGGATCTAGAAATGTGAAATATTTTTCGTGGGACAATGAATTGAAAATGGGCATTCTACTCCCTTATTAGTGGAAGAGAAACATTTATTGTACCGTGGTTGCATTTAGGTAGCACTTCATACACTTCATACCGTACATACGTGTGTGAACGTACAGGTGGCATGCTACATGGTGAAGTAGTCCTTGGTTAGAAGAGGGTTGACTTGCAGTGTGATTTATGTGAGAAGTATTTTGCATTGTGCATGGTCATACACAACTCAGGACTACTGCTCCAATAGGAACTATCCATCCTGAACTGTCAAACCAGGTCACCTGGTGATGGGAACACCAGCAAACCCAAACCGGTTGCAGCCGACTTGGGACTCATCAGTAATAACAGATTGAATCCTGTGGCACAGGGAGCAATGAATCCTATGTCTGGGCATGCCTGTGACACATAAGGTGTCTACTGCAGCAAACAATAAAGTGATAGATGGAATGCTTGAATTATTTTCAGCCATTGGTGATCGCTTCTGGCCACAATCCAGACCATCTTTTTTGCCAACTATGACATTTTAGACAGAAAAAAGCCAAATGCAGATCAGTTTTGCACCTGCTCGATGGAAAGAGTCCATCCTAAACTGCCAGGCCAAGTCCTCTTGAGCTCTGTGACGCAGTGAGCATGAGGCCCATGTCTAGGATACCTGTCACACCAGGGGTGACCACTGGAATCAACAAGAAAGTGATGGAAGAAATTATTGAATTCATCTCAGTCATTGGAGATTGCTCAGTTTAGACTGTGGACTTTCTCAGTGAAAGGAATTCAGCATAAGGGTCTAATTTTAGATTATTGCTGCAAACAGAAATAAAGGGGGAGGTAATAATGATCCTGGTGCAAAGAACGCAACAGCTCAAAAGAGCATGCTGGACAATCTACAATGCAGTGTCGCTCATCACGAGGCTGACTCATGGATACCTGCTTCAGTAAATGATTGACAGAATGAGGCAGCCTGAAAAGTGGCACTGATATAGGGGTCTGAATTAGAAATATGAGTGTCCTCAGTGATGGATATGTAACAATGCATTGTTCTTTGGGACGAAGGACTACTTGCTCTATTTAAAGATTGTATTGTGCCACTATACACAGCCTTGCCTTCCACTGGGAAGTCCCGAAGGAGCACCTAGAAAGTGAGAGCCAGGAGACGGCAGGCAGCATTAGTGCTCTTTGAAAAGATATAAATATTCCCTGCAAGTTCAAATTTTTGAACAGCTCAAGTACTCTATGTAGAATCTCAAAGATATAATGAAGATGTAGTATTGACATGAGAGCTCATGCACCAGTGCAGGCATGTTAGTTCTCTAATCAGAAGAATTAATGCTCAAGGCAGGAGATGCCCCTGGCTAGTGTTAGTAGTTGTGAGAAATTGTCTGTTTTGCATGGTTAGCCCCCAACTTTTTGTCTGGTTTTGATGTGGTTTCAAATGTAGTGCATAGGGTTCCTGCCAAACAGGTCCCCTGTGCCAGTGCTACTTCCCCAAAACAAACCCCCAATTAGTTCCTCAGCCCCCTGTAAGTCCCTAGTAAATGATACCCTGGGTACCTAGGGCCTGAGGGCTGAAGAGTGTCCCTTGGAACCCCCTCACTGGGACCACGCCACTGCTCTTGCAGCCTGCATGTCCCTGTGAGGGAGGACAATGACAAAGTCGACATGGCATCCATGCCAACTAGCACTGTCTGGCAGCACAGGTAAGTCACCCCTCTAGTAGGCCTCATAGCCCTGAGGCATGGTGCACTATACTACAGGTGAGGGCATATCTGCATGAGCAGATATGCCCCTACAGTATTGGGCACTATATCCTAATATTGTAAGTGCCAGGGAAGCCATAGAGAGTACATGGGCTGGGAACTCGACAACTCTAGTTCCAAAGCCTCCTGATGGCTTCACTGGAAACAGGAGTGTTTGGTACCAAACTACTCCTTTCACTAAACCCACACTGATGCCAATGTGGGATATATTGTACCATGTACACAGAGGGCACCTCAAAGGTGCCCCCAGGATCCCTACCAACACTGGTGTGGTCTCTGACCGGCTGTAGGCAGCCAGCCACCACCAGACATGTTTCTGGGCCCCTAGGTAGAGAGCCCCTGCTCTCTGGGACCAGAAACAATGCACATCTTGGGCAGAGGTGTCATGCCTCCTACCCCAGGCATGGGCAGTGCAAGAAAAAGGGAAGCTTCAATGGTATGGTGCCTTTGTAATGACACCCACTAGCCTCTGCTAGCAGCAGATAGTAGCCCCTGGTTTACACCTCCACTTTGGGTAGGAAAACCGGCGGGCAAATTAATAAAGATAGGAGGGGTGCCAACCTCTGCCAACCCCACTCCTATGGTGGGGGAAGCGAGGTGAAGCACAACTTTCAGTCCCCGCCATCTTGAAGATGGTAAAACCCCTCTAATCAGGGCTAGGTCTAAGCCCCCTCCCACACCCTAGAGGGTGTAGTCACCCCAGGTAAGGGGCCCGTTGGCCCTATCTGCTACTGCCTAAAATGCCTCCTAAATTTAGCAGTTAGGTGGCTTCCCTAGACCTGACCCTCAGATTCGACGGACCAAAGAAGAAGACGGAAGACGACCACAGCTGGACCAGGAGCTGAACTGCTATAGACAAAACCCGGAAAGAGCCCTGCTACCTGCAACTGGTTTGACCACTGGACCTGCTGTTCTTCCAGAAACTTTGCAAGGCCTCCAAGAATTCCCAGAAACCTTTCAACCTACACCAAAGTGCCAAGAACCTCCCTTTGGACTAGAGGCTCTAGTCCCCGGCATCCGCCGGTATCAGAACTGCAGTGGTGAGTACCAACCCTTGGGTTGACGTGACTCAATGCTACCAAAGAGCTCCAGAACCGCATTGGTGAGGACCAACCGTTGGGTTGACATGACTCACTGCTATCAAAGAACTCAGCGACCACAGTTGTAGAGGATCGGCACTTGTGTCGACGCAACTCTACCTGGTCAGATGAACACCTTGCAGCAGGAGAGCCTCCACAACCTCGAGTGATCCTCTCGGCCCCACGACCTGAGCTGTGCCCAGCCCTGTGCCCGAATGCCCGTAGCCCTCCTGCAAATGGCCCTGCCAGCCTCCTCCTGCCCCTTTTGCACTGCCTGCCCGACTGCAACCTCCCTGTGATGGTTCGGCGACGGCAGAACTTCTCCATCTGATCAACAGCAGCCAGCTGCCAGTGACTGCGATGGTAACCGTGTTGACGGTCTGCTGAAAACCAGCCCGCTTTATTTCTCTCCATGGACCGTGATGGTAAATCTCATTTGCCAGTTTTGACCGCCTCGGCGTAGATACTGAATCCCACACCGCTTCGGTGCCCCTAGTTCCCCACAACCGACACCAGAAAATTGGACTGGAACTGTAAGTGCTATACTTATCTGTTTCACTGCACAATTGTTGTCCTCCACAGGTTAATATTGAACTGCTCTGAAATTTGCACTGTAAAACCTCTGAACCCCAAAAAGTATTATTAATGAGAATTGTTCTTACCCTAATGTGAAGACCCTGGTCTTAATATAAAATATAAACAAAGTATAATTTTCTTAAATTGGTCTGGATCGCCTTCTTGATTCGTGTGTCCATTATTGATCACTGTTGTGCAATAAATATCTTACACTCCTCTATGTTAGGACGAAGGCTACTCAACCACACTACCACAGATAGAGCACTTTGAGTTTTCCATTGAACCCTGCCCCTTTTTGGGGAACCCCTGTACTCTGTGCAGGGTATTACCACCTATCGGCAATATCACATACAGAGCCAGCTACCTACAGTAGTGTAAGTTAAGAGGATCCCAATACCAGATAATGAATGTGTTGGCTACCTCTACTTCTCCAAACTAGTAGGGTGCATGATGTGACAATATAAAAGGTAAAGCTCTTCTCACATTGGCACACAATTGGTACAGATGTATGCCTAACGTTTATAATGCCTGATCATACCAATGGCTGTCTACACCAATTCATCAAAATGCAATCTTTTCAAATCTCGAGTGAGTTGATTTGGGCAATGAACGGTGGTGCTGCTTTCAGGTAAGACCTCTGTCCTAATTTTGTTTCCTCTCCACTCCAACTTTAAGTGGTCTGTGTCAGCTAAAAGCAAAAGAGTATGCAGGAGCTTTGAACTGGTTTGGAGCAGTGAATCAATCAAAGTCTAATTGTTACAAAGAATTTACCCAGATGGTTGCATTACCTGCTTGTGTTATCACAGTTTGGATTTTTATAATGTGGATTGAGTTCTGGCACTGGGCCAATGTGTATATTCAGACCAATGACTGCATGCTAATTTACAATTTACCCTTTCTGGTGTTACATTTTCAAGTTATATTTACATTTTTTTTTTTTTTTAGATTTTGGGGTTTCATTCAGGTTAGAAGTGCATCTTGATGATAAAATATAGTCTTAACACATTTATTGAAGGTTTGCATGCCAATCCATATTTGAAAAAAACTGTTGTATATTGGACATTGGACTATTGGACAGAGCTAAGCACGTCAGTTCAAATTATTGTGCCTACATGATGGACAAAAACTTACTCTTCAGGTTAGGGTCTACACTGCTGAAGTTATTCTTAGTCAGCCTGTGGATGCTAAGATTTGGGCATCAATCCAAAAATAGTTATCATTTGCACATCACCCATTAAAGTGTTCTGATTCGTTTTCATCCTATAAAAATCTTTTTTTCACCACAAAGAATTACAAAAATGTGCCTTCATAAGTACTGAAATATATTTTGAAATGTTTGTACAGTTCACTTATTTGCTATTTCAATGTTGTGTTCGAAATCTTATAGCCTTTCATTTCACACGCTTTGCACAGCACCATTGAAACACGGATCACTTTACAAAATCCTCTAACTTCACATTCAGAGAAAGAAAAGTAAATGTAGGAAGACAAACTGACTTTTGACCTCTGTCTCTGAATGCAGAGCAAATGTGATAAGATAAAAAACAAGATTTAAAGGGATCTTTATTTCTCCTTCAGTTTGTGAGTGAACAGAACATCTGTTATTTGTCAGGTCACCAGAAGGAACAGTAGATCCTAATAATAGCTGATAAAATCTGACTTGCCATAGTGAGTGGGCGGGTAGATTCCTCGAGGCCTGCTAAGGGATCCCATCCCTGTGGCTTTTTTTCATGAATGGGAGGGGCGCATGGACCCTCTCCCTGAGATAATAGCATCCCCAGGGACCCAATACCGTAGGGCCTTTTTACATTTTTAAAAGGGAATGGGGCCTTCCCTGAGCTACTTCTGGCCCCAGGGATCCCATCCCAAATGCCTTTTTAAAAAAAAAATAATGGAAGGGGGCACAAGGCCCCCTCCCCTAGCCAATAGTGGTCCCGTGTACCCCATCCTTCAGGGACTTTGTTTTTTATTAAAGGAATGGGGACACGTGGCCACTTCTCCCTGAGCCAGAAAGTGCCCCAATTACCCCATCTCCTGGGCTAAATTTCATTAATAAGGGGAGGGAGGCATGCAGCCCCCTCGCTGAGCTTTAATAGGCCCCGAAGACCCCATTTCAGGGTCCAAATCCTATTTGGGAGGTGAGTTGTGCAGCCCCCCCAGGGCCATACTAGTCCCCAGGGACCAAATCCCCTTTGCCGAATTCCATTAATAGGGGAAGGGGCGCGGTGCCCCACTACCTGACCCTTAATAGGCCCCGGGGAGATGATCCCCTGGGCTGAATTCCAAATGGGAGGGGGGCCATGCAGCCCCCTGAGCCGAATTCCATCAACATGGGAGGGCATGCTTGGCCCCACTCCCTGATCCTTAATAGGTCCCAGAGAACCCATGCCCTAGGACCAAATTCCTTTAATAAGAAGAGGGGGGCACATGGCCCTGTCCCTGAGTCTTAAGAGCCTTAATAGGTCCTGGGAACCCCGTTCCCCAGGACCTTTGCAGTTCATTAAAGGAAGGTATGCATGTGGTCCTCCTTCGCGAGCCAGTAAGGGCCCTGGGGACCCCATCTCCCCTGCTTAATTCCATTAATAAGGGGAGTGTGGTGTTTGGCTCCCTCCCTGAGCCTTAGTTTGGCCCGGTGCCAAAGTCCATTCGGGCAGGCGGGTCACAAAACTTCTTGAGCCTTAATTGGCCCCAGGTACCTCATCCCCTGGGGCCGAATTCCATTAATAGGGGAAGGGGTGCACAGCCTAAGTCTTAATAGGCCCCAGGGACCTCATCCCCCAGGGGGAATTCATTTAATATGGCAAAGTGGGTGCATGGCTCCCATCCTGGATCCTTAGTAGGCCCTGGGGACCACATACCCCAGGGCTTCTGCAGCTTCTGGATGAGTGAGCAGTCAGGGCACCCACCAAACAATACATTGCAGGTCGCAGGAGAGACTCAGGACCCCCTCCGGATCCCCATCTTGGGTGCTGTGGGAGCCAACATTGCTCCAGCCTGGTGAGAGCAGCTGTTTTAATTTGCTCCCGCTCGGCGGGAGCAATGTGTGTTTCCCTGTTCGCATGGGCAGAGAAACAAAAGTCTTCTCCCACCCGGCGGGAGCATTTTTAAGGCTCCCTTCGAGTGAGAGAAGAAATGCCTTCTCTTCCCGGATTCTTCTGGGCAAGGAAGGCATTTCTGCTCCAACTCGGCAGGAACTTTAAAAATGCTCCTGCTTAGTGAGAGTAGACATATATTTCCCTACCTGCACTAATCCGGGCAGGGAAGCTACTGTGTCCTAGGATTGGGCTCCCCAGGACACAGTTTTGAGCCAGCTCTGGGAGACAGTGTCTCCGGGGCCTTTTTCAAGCTCAGAGATTCGAGACCCCTCTCCTTTTCAATAGCATTCGGTTCAGTGGGATGGGGTTTCCAGGGCCTCTTAGATGCTCTGGGTGGGAAGCCATGCGGCCCCTCACCAAAGGGAACATTTTGTGGCACCCCCAAACCCTGGCCACCCCAGGTTTTTTTTTCTTAGCAGCAAGGGAACCTGTGCTTTAAAAACAGATTTGCAGATCTTCAGCAAATTTGCAACAATTATTTTTTTTTTAAGTGTTTTTGGTTCCAGGCAGTGTCCATGTGTGACTCCACCAACAGCCCTAGAATTCAGGGTGGCCCTACACCTGCTCCCCTAATGTCTTTTTTTTAACCTTTTCCTCAGGACTCAGGACTGAGTTCCGAGTCCTAGGAAGGCTGCCGCAACATCCTTGTTGATGTGGTGGCAGCCAATCAGATCCCACCATGAGATATGTCGGCTCTGCAAATTCTCCACAGTGTGAAATGTACAACGTTTTTGAACATTAATTGCTCAAAAACTACTGACCTAATTTACACTAAATGGCAAGAAGCACTCTTTCTGGACCAAGATCTAGTCTTCTGCCAGATTTGGTGTAAATTAGTTCACATGTTTGGGCCGTAGCTGTGTCGGAAGTTCTTATGGGGAGAATACATTTTGCCCCTCCCTCTTTTTCTCGGTCCCCGCTTGATGGATCATCCCAAAACTTTCAAGTAAGGAGCTGAGGTGGAAAAACTTTTTTGGGGAAAAGTTTTAGGAAGATTCACCAAATGGCACCAAAGCTATTAGGAAAACAAAAATGTTTTTCCAATGGAAACATGAGTCTAACTATAACTACCCAGTGGTGACTGCCACAGGGTAATATATACATATATACAAAGGTTACAGGGATGTTATAGTTAGGAAATAGAATTAAAATTCCTTATAAACTCACTGAAAAACCTAAAGGTTACAGAGACGTTATAGCTAGGCTCAGATTTCACACGTACAAAAGCATTGAAATTCTGCAGTTATAGTAACCTGAGCTAACTATAACTTACACCCCTGCAATGCACTGCTTATGACCTCACATATTACATCACTCATGATATGATCAGTGACATAATTGATGACATCATTGATGACATCTCAAATGAAATCACCCCAAATCTGGGATTCCAACCACAAAAATCTGCATGTTCCAAAGTTGGCGGCTTAACCACATCATCAGCCATCCACATTTGAAGCAAACAATGATCACCGCCTTTTACTGCAGAACATCTAATGTCAAGATCTGCATCTGTTTGAACATCTGAACCTGACATCTTTAATGACATCTTTGCAGAATGTTGTTCCTACACAGTGCCTAGGGAGAAAACTTGGAATTGAGTTTGGCAAAAAAGCAGAGGTTGTAAACGGACTAATGGATTAGAAGAGAGAAAACTTTGGATGTATAGAGGAATGAAGTGCGTGGAAAATGTAGTAGGTGTGTTTGTGCATAAATTACCAAGACATATTAGCTTGCTTCGAACCGGGCTTTGTAGTAAACTAGTGAAGGAATAGTAGCTCTGGGAATACGTAAGTATGCTTACAAAGCTTGCTATGTGCCATACATGGTAGCTCCAAAGCCTGGTAGTGCCATAAGAAGAGGAGGGATCTGGCTGATCTCTGGAAAGATGGACAGGCAATGGCTTCAGAGCTGTTGCATCAGATAAGTACACAAACAGGAGGCAAGTCTTACAGGTGCATGTACACAGTGTATCTGCGCTCAGAGGAGGCAGCTGCCAATATGAGTGAAGGGCATGTCTGTAAGACTAAGTGCAACATATCTGATGGATAGGATGGTGAGTACTAGCTGTTTTAATAAGTCTGCGGTTCTGTGATTGAAGGGAAGATTGAATTGTTCTCAGATATGAGGTGTTCTGTGCCCGTTTTGATTCTTAATGCTGATTGGATGGTCAATCTGCCTCATGCTAAATGTTATTCCACCAGCTAATTACTTGTGTTAGAGGGGGAGAGATCTGAGTCAAATGTCAAGCAATCAATCATCAATCAATCAACATTTGAATTGCGCAGCACTGTCACCCCTAGCGGTATCTGGGGGCTGAGGGTGCTATGTCTTGGTTGGTGTCCGGGGTCCAGGGCCAGGAGCTCCTTGGTGGTGTAGCGGCAGATGGTTGGTGGACCAGGGGTCCTGGCGCTCCCTGCTGCATGCGTCCGCCTTGCTGCGGTCTCCAATAACTAGGTCCTGGGGGGAGTGCGGGCCGCTGAATGGTGGAAAGTGGGAAATTGTGGGAAGGGGGCAAAGACGGGCAGAGAAGGCAAAAATAGAGGGTAGGAACTAGCAGAAAGAGTCGAAAATATAGGCAGAAACTGGCAGAAGAAGGCAGAAATGAGTAGAAAAAGGCTAAAGCAGAGGCAGAAGGAGCAGAGAAAGGCAAAAAACAGAGACAGAAAAGAACAGAAAGGCATTAAAATAGAGGCAGAAACGCACAGGGAAAGGAGGGACAAAATGAGCTGAGAAAGGCAAAAAAAGAGGTAGAAATGAGCAAAAAGGCAAGAAAATAAAGGCAGAAACGAGCAGGAAAAGGCAAAAGCAGAGGCAGAACAAGAGGAGAAACGATAAAAATCCGAGGCAGAAACAAGCCGAAAAGGCAAAAAAGTAGGGGCAGAACGAGCGGAGAAAGGTAGAAATAGGGAGTGGAACGCCCAGAAAACGAAGCAGAGGAGGCACCAACCGAAGGCAGCAGAGGGTGGCGTACTGCGGACAGGCTGGACAGGAGACTGTCACAGAGGTGCAGCCACGAGGACCTGCCATGGTCTAAATTCAGTAATTGGAAGGACGGACGGGACATGTGAGTTTGCAAAGGGTCCCTGCCTCCGCTAGTTATTTATGGGCATAGAAAGCAGATGCGAGAAAGGCCGGTGGAAGCAAGATCCCTCAACCATACTAACAAGGTGCGCAATGTTTCAATCGGCTCTCTTAAAAAAACCAAAAAGAAACTTCCACTTTCAAGCATCTTAAAAAACACCTTCAGATCAGAGCACATTCAAAACTTTGCTGTGTACCTACATTTTGAGCTTTACAGGCCACAAATATAGTATGTGACATTATGGTTGTTATATATGAGTTGTTATGAGCAGGTCATAGTCAGTTTTCGCCTTGCCCATACGTAAATCGCCTGAGTGGAGTTGTAATCCCAACAGAGCAATTCGTATGTAGAAGCATAAGAAAAGGCGAGTGCTTGTTGCACACATTACTGCATTCTAAGCGAAAAAATGTGTTTTGTTTAGCTGAAAAGAAATTGTATGTGCAGTGCAGAGTGTCAAAAGCTACTTGTGCTGAAATGGTCTCAGGAAACATAAATGTTTTTATTGGCTAACTTGACAGTGGTAAAGAATATGATTTATATGTATGTCCTCCAGAGAGTGCAGATCTGTTCACTGCTTTATTTCTTCTGGAGTGTTTCAAGGTCAGTTACTCTGGTCCTGATTCACGAAGCATTTTTCAGTTTCAAGTCTGACCTATGCTTGGAAAAAGTTGTAATTTATAAATTCGTGCTTTATGCATTACTTTCAAAAGTGTAAAACCATGCATATTTATGAAATACACGTTTGTGTTCTATACACACCAATGTGTACATTTTGCTCACATGGATTTCAGCTTTTGCTACGCTACCCGGCTTCCTCCGGGAAATCCAGTTCAAATGTGGTGAATACCCACTCAGTTGTAACTTGGTGGTGATTTGCAAATACCTGATTTTCTACTCTTTACATGCTAACATTATATCTAAGTTACACCTGAACAATCCTCCCGCAGGGTTTCAGAACGTGTGCGTCACCGAACCAAGGGGCTCATTACGATGGCGGAACGATCACCACTGCCGGGCCGGCGGTGGCGATCGTTACGCCATCACAATGAGATTTACCCATTGCCATATTAGGATGGCAGTGGGTATCGTGGCGGACGCAAAGTCCGTCCGCTGCTTTTCCGCCGGTGGCAATCACACCGATTGCCTGGCGGGCGGAGCAGGGCCACTAATATGGTGGTGGTGCCTAGCAGGCACCGTCCGCCATATTAGGATGTGTCTGTGTAGAGGCCTTTCCATGGCGGCGATGCCGCCATGGAAAGGCTTGCGGGATTGGGTTTGGGGGCCCGTTGCGGGCCCCCCTTGAAGGGGGGGGTGTCTCTGCACTGGGGGGTACCCATGGTACCCCCCTGCATTTCCATGCACCAAGTGGCAGGCACCGCGTGGTGCCTGCCACGTAGTGCAGGGAAATGCGGTGCAAGCACCTTTAACATTGCGGATGGTGCTGCAGCCAGCAGCACCGCCCGCAATGTTAAAGGCCCAGGATGCGCCCGCCAGTATGGCGGGCGCATCCTAATCGCAGTGGTGGGACTGCCGCATGTCTGGCGGGCGGTCCCAATCACTGCTACGTTGGCGGGCGGACCAAGTCCGCCCGCCATCGTAATCAGCCCCCAAATCTCCATTTTCTACTGTACTATGTCGGAAGAAAATACTCTCAGAGGGGGACCTTTTTCAGAAGGAAGGAAACCAATCAAAAGTTGAGTGTGAAATTGTACCGATTTCCTAACCGTAAGGAATATGTAGACGGTAAAATGTGTAGAGTACTAAACCATGCTAGGGAAACAGGCTTAAGTTAGACTTTCCATTACAACCAGTAAGTTATTCCTGGAAGCTCTGACATGCGTTAAGTAATGCATGCTGAAGTCAGACTATTATGTGAATAAGGCAAGTGTAAACTTAACCATGAACGGATCTGGCTTTTGAATTGTGCAAATCACCTCTGTTTACAAGAATTTTGTATTCTCCTTTTCCCTCTCCATCTCCCTTGTTATACCTACCAGCCTTAGGGTGGTCTTCCCCCAAACCTTTTGCCTACACCCCTCCTATTTGTTGAAATTCGTTTTTGTTGACTTTATGACTCTGTGCACTTTACCAGTACTAACCAGTGCTAAAGTGCTTGTGCTCACTCCTTAAAACACAGTAAAATTGGCCTACACCAAGTAAATTGGTACAAAATGTACCCATGGCCTGTAAATTAAATCCTACTAATGAGCCTACAGCACTTATTGTGCTATCCACTTAAGTAGCCTTTTAAAACATGTCTCCAGCCTGCCCTTGCAGCCTATGTGCAGTTTTAAACTGTCAATTCGACCTGGCAAAATAACCCCTTTCAGAAAAAACAAATAGGGGGAGCAAAGAGGTACTGCTTATCACAAGCAGTGGAGGTGGATACGTCCTCCTTCAGTCTATAGTCATTAAACCACAAAGATCCACCCTCAGACAGTTTCAAAAGCCATGTCCTCCCAGATTGAGTATGCTTCCTACAATGGTGGGAAAAACACACAGTGTTTTTAAATACCCCTCACACACCAAAAGGACCCTTGGTGTCATGCTTCATCATAGGGGTCTTCCCGCCCCTCTACGGGACGGGGCGTGCTACAACCTACGGTTACGCGGGAGCACTGTTGTTGTGAGAAAGCTATGTGTCATGTAGGAGTGTTAGTGGAAGGGTCAGGGGTGAATGGAAAAGTGAGGTTAAAAAATACCTGGCTCGGCGGTTAGAATTTTTTTTTTAATATACCTTTGAGCTGGTATTGTTAAAAAGGTGTGGGGACGGAGGTGTATTTGCCTTAATGAGCCATGCCTCCAAAGTCAGTCAACATGTTTCGAAGCCCCCCTGGCTTCTTCTTCAGGACTTAGCAGATCCCTTCTACACTCACTCTATATGTGATGTGTTCATTCAACTAATCCTCTTCATAAAAATGTATTCGTGAAAATAAATATACAGTGCATGCGGATTCTCAATGCACATATACGATACCTAAATAGGTATCTGTCATCGTCATCTGGAAGAAAAAACAGCATCATACATATATGTTACAATGAGGGACAAAAGTGCACCATCCATCGTAATAAAGTAGTGACCTGAAAAGGAAGTGAATTGAGTGAACATATACTCCTTGTCATTAATTCACAGCGCAGTTTGATGGTGATGTGTCCCGCTGTTTACCGGAAGAAAAAGACATTTAACAAAGACTCACACACATGAAACATAAAGCACACACTCTACGAAAAAGGACCCGATCTATTCGGTCCGTAGGGTATTGTCACATCTGTCCAGTGAAGTACATGATTATATAATGTTCTTCAGAGAAAAGGTGCATCTCTGTAGAAAAAGAATGACCTACTTGTTTTCAAAAGTAAAAACGCCCCATGAGCCAGTAACGGGTGGGAGGGGTGCCTATAGTTGCAACCTAGAGAAAATAAATCGGCAAGATTGTTTTTAAAGTGATTGTCTAGTCCAGAAACAAACACTTAAACAGCACGAATGACCCCCGGCTATGCCGTACTCACTGCTCCTGGGACACTGCCCCGCCATGTCCGGCCTCCCCGCGGCTCCGCTGGATAATGGAGCTCATTTTGGGAGGATCTTAAATACGACTCTTAATTGTTGTTCCCGCTCTAAATTAAGAGTGTAATTGCTCACACCTGTGTTGCACTGGATAGCTCCATAGTTTCGAGCTCTGACCTCCGATGTTTTCTGGGAGGTACTCCGGTGACGTGCGGTGGACGCTGTGCTGCTGCGTGTAGCAGCGTCTCTGCGTTATGGCCGGATATGAGTATCCGGAAGGGGATAAACGATTGAGGAAAGACTAAAAACTAGCCTGCTAACCTCCTTTTGGGCGGAAACTTCAAAAATAATTGTTAATATACAAAAATGGTGGTACATGGTTTATCGAAAACAAAAAGTTGCACACAATAATTGTTAAATCCTGACTTTTAGCAGTACTTTTGAGATATTCAAAAATGCACGAGCACATTAACCAGAGTCTCTTCACATGGGTAGAAATCTCAAGGTGTTAAAAAACATGGCGTACGTTTTATTTAAGGTACATATCTTTTCCAAAAAGAACCATCTCTTAATAACCCTTTCTGTCAGTTTATGATGTAAACTCAGAAGGGACTAGTCTGGTGATGTTAAGTAATGGTGGAAAACCAGAGTTTGCTGATAAATTATGTTTAAACTGATTCTTGGGGTTCAATTCAGATTTCAGGTGTGAAGTTAGTGTTCAAGGGCCACAAAAAATGAGTGGTGTGTGCGCACCCATTATACGTATATCCATGAGTACTAGAGATCCTACATGGTCTACAAAGACCATTGTAGTGTCTGTCGCGAGCCTGATGGACAGGTTAGGCACGTGGGACCAGTTCTCGGAGTGAAGGTTACGCACACTCCAGACTGAGGACTTTTTACATAAACTGATTCCATGGAATTTCGTCATTCAGCCCATCGACATGTGTTCCAAGACGGAACACCCACCGTTGTTCTTTTTCAAACAAGCCATTCTCGCTATTTAGTTGTTCAATCGCGGTCCATTTCAAGTCCCCCATTACGTGATTGTGGGTAAGGTAGTGGGTCGACATCTTAGTTGTGCTCCTCATGCAACGAATAACCCCTTTGCCAGGCCTAAGCCTCCTTTTTTAATACATATAAGTCATTCCTAATTTAAGCCCTAAATAGCCCAGAGCGCAGGGTCCAATTTATTTCAAGAATTGGACATGCACTTTTAAGTTTTACATGTCCTAGTATTGACAAACTCCTAATTTAGGGGCTCATTACGATGATGGACGGACTGGAGTCCGTCCGCCATCGTGGTGGTGACCGGGACCGTCCGCAATACATGCGGCGGTTCCACACCACATTATGATGCGACCGTCACCATGGCGGTCGTATGTTGCATATTTAACATTGCGGCGGGTGCTGCTGACAGCAGCACCCGCCGGGATGTTAAAAATGCAGGTCCTGCATTTCAGTGCACTACGTGGCAGGCACCACACGGTGACTGCCACTTGGTGCACTGAAATGTAGGGGGGTACCATGGGTACCCCCCCATGCACACACACCCCCCCCAACACTTTTGGGGCCCGCAACGGACCCCCAAACAGAACCTCCGCCAGCTTTTTCATGGCGGTGTCGCCGTCATGGAAAGGCAGGCTCAAAGGCTGCACTATAATATGGTGGACGGTGCCTGCTAGGCACCGCCACCATTTTATGCCTGCAGGCCGCTCCGCCAGGCAATCGGTCCGATTGCCTGTGGCGGGACCGTGACGGACGGTCTTTCCGTCCACCACGGTCGCAGTGTGGATCCGCCGGCCATCATAATCGGGCGGGCGGTCACTCCACGTTTGGTGACGGACGGATCGCCACTGCACGGCTGGCGGTGGCGGTCCGTCCATCATCATAATGACCCCCTTAGTTTTTTCACTTTTGTGAGGCCTACCTCTCCAATAGGATAACATTGGGTTACCTTATAACATTTACTAAGTGAGAACCTTTGCTTGGGAACAGATAGAAATATCATTTTTGGTCTCTAAAGAATTGCACTATAAAATTATTTTTAATGGTAAAGTCAGTTTTGTAGCCACAATTCTGTAATTGCCACTTTTTTCTTGTCCTTGGTGCTTGCAGCCTGTGTCCTGGGTCACATGACTGTAATAAGCAAGGCAGTTGGCCATTGTATATTCCTCCCACACAGTGAAGCTAAGGTGGTCTAATTTTTGGCAGGATGGGCCATCCTGCCAGCATGTGTGAGACGTAGCTGTTCTCTGCCATACTTACATTTCAAATGAGCTGCCTCATTACACTCACAAAGAGCTTCACACTATCCTTTTGTCACCCCAGACACCCTGGAGCCTGGGCAGGGAGGAAGGAAATTCCAGAACCATCTGTGGAGGAAAACTCCAGAAGTTTCCTTCACTTCAAAGCTGGCCCCAAGTATAGAAATAAAACCCTCAGACCCACTCTTCAGTTCACCCCTGGACCTGCAAAGGACACTCAGAAAGCCTGCCATGCACTTCAGAACACTGCCCTGGTGCCTGCAGCCTGCTTTATTCTTTAGAGGGATGCCTTACTGCTGGAAACCTGCCTTGCTGCTTGAACCCAGGACTACCAGAGTGACTTCAAGGGCTAGTTGGCTGGCCTCCTGTTCTGAAATGCAGGGCCAATAAAAGCTCCAACAACTTGAACCCTGCACCTGGACCCTGCCTGAAGTGAATCCTATCCTGCAAGTAATGTTCATCCAGTCCTAGACCATTGGAAGTGGTGCTAAAGGTGCCCAAACAGCCTAAAACCAGAACTTAGAAGATTTTCAGCCAAAAAGTGCCCTGAGAACCGAGAGGAGACCGGGACCTACCTGCTTGTCAATGTGCCCAAGGTGCATCGCTTGTCTGCCTGATTCCGAGGTAGCTCCTGCTACATTCTCCACAGCAGCAATTTCCTGTTTGGCGGCTCCTCACAGAAGGGGTATTCGGCCTCATGGCGCTCTCGTTGGCTACAGCCTGCAGCTTCTTCCAGAACGTAGAAATCTTCACCGCAACTTTGTCCAGCAGCTCCCTGATGATGATACCTCCTCCTTGGACAACACTGGCTGCCTTGCCACACAGAACTGTACTGTCTCAGACATTTTCTTCAAACAATTTTCTAAATCTGAAGGTAAGCGGAGACTGGGCCCAAGCAACCTTGGGGGATATTCACAAGAACGTGCGATAAACATCTCCAAAATAGGTTAACGCAAGTTTTCATATCGCCGTCTATCGCGGGAAAATAACTCTGTGTTAACGTCGTATATTCAACACGGCGGTAACATGCGATAGTCTCCCGATAACGCATCAAATGTCCGCGATAACATTACCGGGACGGCGATGAAAATCCAAACCTGAACGCGAAAAAAGTTGCGATGGACCCAACCGCGATAAGACAATCAGCAAAAAGCAGCGCCAGGCCTGCAATTCACACACGTCAGGCGGGAAAAACCACTACAAAAGCAGAAAAAAAACACAAACAAAAACCAAACTACAGCGAAGCACAATGGAGGCAGCCGGAGCAGGTACAGAGGACGGCCAGAACCCCACAAGCCCCCCGGAGGAGCAGCCTGGGACCTCGGGGACAGGGAAGGGCAAGGACAAGAAGAAGAGGCAGACGCGGTTCAGTCCGCAGGAAAACAGGATCCTGATCACGGAGGTGATAGAACACCATCAACAACTGTTCGTCACCTCCACTGTGTCATTGGCAACAAAAAATGGAACATGGCAGCCCATCGTGGACAAGGTGAATGCAGTTGGAGTGCTGAGGAGGACAATGGACGCGGTCAAGAGGCACTGGAATGATGTGAAGCGCAAGACCAAGCAGAAACTCGCCAACAACCAGAAGGCAGCAATGCAGACTGGAGGTGGTTGTCCAGCGCCACAGGAGGAGCTGGATGAGATGGAGGAAATGGTGTCCACAGTCATCAGTGGGGAGATGGTGGCAGGAGTTGGGAGACTGGACACTGCTCAACATGACCCGGTACAACAGCAACAGGGTGAGTAACGACCAGGGACTGGGGGGACGTGGGGAGATGGGCACAATGGCACACATGCACAATCAAGCGGAGCACAGTGCACACCGACAATGACTCTGGATCATGTCCCTGATCCCCTTGGCACACTGCAGCACACATAACAACAGCCCATAGGCCCCTGTCGACTATGTGCTCAGAGGAGGCCCGCCCACACATCACTTATCTCACAACCAACCCATGCACATGTGCTGAACCCAGCAAAGCTGCGGGTCCATGAGCCACACTGACAATGCAAGTGACACTGCATGACGATTAGCATGGCTGCAGTCCGATCATCATGACATGGTGCACACCACCACATTGAGGTGGCTGAGTGTGGACCACATCTGTAAAGGAGCAGGTCACACTCTGACACATCCACCTGCACAAACAACCCCTGACGTCAACAACACATCTGTGGACAAACCATGCCCCAGAGTCCCAACTCCCACCAAGACCCAAATTCACCCAAGTCTGCAACATCTCAGCACTGTATGGGCACAGAAGTCAAAGGCACACTGCCTGAAAGGGACAAGGGGCAGCAAAATCAGAGCTGCAGGGGCGACTCTCCCAAAATGCAGCACACACACATGACATTCAGAGCACATCAGCATTGACAACAATGTGGTACAAACTGCAACACGTTTACAACAGGACAGAGGACAAAACAGGTGCCGCTTGTGTGTAGAAACTGGCCAATCACATTTGGCATAGCAGGGAAATGTGAGATGTCAATGTACAAGTACAAACACATATCTGTGATGTTGTCGAAATGTCCACTGTCCCGCATCAAATAGGCAGCTCCTGCTAAACAGTCACAATGTACATTGTCATGCAGTCTGTATGTGAACTTGTACAATGCGTCAACATACGTGTGAACACAATGTAATACTGCATCTCCCCTTCACATTGTAGAGGGAGCATCAACACCTCCTGCAGAGCAGCCCCAACAACTCTTCACTGATGACGATGAGGACATCCCCAACATCGACACCGAAGCCCTCCAAGTCCTCATTGACAGCTTCGGCACCCCACCTCCAGGAGCAGGGCAGCCCAGCTGCATCGAGGAGACCCCACCCCCTGCACAGACCACACAGCAGGAAGCACCTACCACCCCGGCTGTCTCCCAGGACCCCCACGAACAACACGCGGCCTTCCAACGCCGTGTGTTAGAGGTCCAGGAGAAGATGGCTGATCAGGTGCGGGTGGGGTTCGACCTCATGGCAGCCAAACTTGATGCCATACATGGGTGTCTGATTCCCATCAGGGACCACTTACAGTCCCTAACGGACACCCACAAACCACTCCATGCTCTCCAATGATCCATGGCTGACATCGTTGGAGTCATGATACTGAGACAAGAACAACTGTCCAGTCAGAGTGGCTCCAGCGATGTCAGCCGGGAGTTGGGACAGATGCGGGGGCTCATGGAGAACATGGAGCAGATGCAGGTGGAAAGAATGGCTGCCATGGCTGCACACCAGCGAGATGTGGCTGGGACCTTCCATGCCCTGCAGCACATCATCATGGCATTGCTGCCTCAAGGCCTGGCGCAGATGAATGCTGCTGTTGCTTCTACATCCACATCTCCGCCCCCTGATGTGTCAGTGCCTCACAGTGCGGCAGGCAATCCACCTCCGGCCCCTGATGTGTCAGTGGCACACAGTGCAGCAGGCAATCCACCTCCGGCCCCTGATGTGTCAGTGGCACACAGTGCGGCCGATATTCCACCACCACCCACGTGTGAGGCACATGTGACATCAAAGGACGAAGATGCAGGTGAATCAACCTTACTGGTAAGGAGGAGGCAGTAGCATTCATCTCCGCCATATGGCCTGTTTCTGCTTGGTTCTGCCCTTTGCATCATCACCTTCCACTGTCCCCCGATACACTCTGCGACACTCACCTTGGACCTCGACATGGACTGCCATATTCTGTTTGGTTACCAATGACACAGCGATCAGACTGTGGACTGAACTCTTCCTCTTCCGATGTACTTGTCATTCCCTGAAGGACTCTGGCTGGCCCTCCATGGGCCAATAATGTGAAGTGGGGTTTGCATGGCCCTGTACTGCTCAAGCTGCAACACTCCACTGGATGTGAATTAAACATTCAGAATCGCACAGATGTGTCATGTCTTTGATCATTCAAGTATGAAAGTATGGATGAATGTAGGGTCAGTGATTCCCCCTTACGTCCATGTTGCTCATGTCGTGGGACTTGAGTCACAGGGTGCAACATTGCCAATTGCGGTCCATGTGGTGTGGACACTACAACAGAGACACAAGCATCAGTCACTTCCTTGTCCAGCCCAGAACTGAAGCACGCCCAGAGCCCCGGGGTCATTGTTCCCACCCCTACGCTGGCCTGGCATACGCCAGGCCAGATCACTCCGCTTACGCTCAGAGGGGGGGAGACAAAGCTACATGTCCCAGGTCTTCCCTGTAGTGATCTGCTGATCACTGGTCTAGTTGTCAGCATGCCACAGCCACTCCTTGAGGGCTGGTTAACACCCACACCACACCCATCCTGCACAGGCGCCACAGGACATGTGACCCTGCCAATAAAAGGGGCCTAGCACATCACATTCCCCACTGCCGGAGATGACATGATGGCGTCCGCACCACGTGGCTCAATCATGAAGGGTCCATGACTTGTGGCGCACGGAGTTAGTGGCTCCAGATGCCCTGCGGCCTTGCACGGACCTACCGGCACGGGGCCATGACTTGCATTGCACAGGGTTAGTGGCACCCACTGCACTGCGGCTGGCAGGGGCCTACCGGCACTTGACGATGACTTGCGTTGCACAGGGTTAGTGGCACATGAAGAGCTGTGCAGGTGTTCAGCCTGCGATGATGCGTAGGCCTCGATGAGCCGTCCTGCTAATCGTGCTTCGATTTGAATTGTGAGCCCGGCTGGACCGTAGGGCACGCAGAAGGCAGCAGTCAGCACACACATGACTCCGCGGTGCGGTGCCGCAGGGTGCGCTGGGGGCCTGTGGCACGGAATCCAGAGGGTAAATAGACATAATATAGAAAAAAATATATAGAATGGACAGAATATCGAATTCAAAATATAGAATGGACATAATATCAAATGGACATAATATAGTGGTTAATAATATCGAAATGAAGGTAAGTAATATCGATTTTCAAAATATAGAAGTACATAATATAGGCATTAAAAAATATCGAATTTTTAATAATATCGAATTTTTGTAAGTGTTTTGTATGTTAGTATATGAGTTAAAAATGTATATTATTTTTGTAATGTATGTTTAATATTTTTTAAAGTTACTGAAATTTATGTAAAATTATTTTTGCGTAATTTAATTCCGTAGCGGGTTGTGGGTTTATAGGGGAATAGGGTGGGAAGTAATTTAATTATAGTAAATTAAATATTAATTTTTAGGAATGATTAATTATTTTTAATTTAATTTTGCGTTTTAGTTCTGTAGCGGGTTGTGGGTTTATAGGGGAATAGGGTGGGAAGTAATTTAATTGTAATTAAGAAAATATTTATTTTTATTTATTGGTAGTGATAAATAATTTATTGTTAATTAATTATTAATTGGTAATTAATTTTTATTAATTGGTAATTAATTTTTATTAATTGATTAATTGATAATTATGTTAATTGTATTAATTTATTATTCGGAGCGGGTTGTGGGTTTATAGGGGAATAGGGTGGGAAGTAATTTAATTGTAATTAAGAAAATATGTATTTTTATTTATTGGTATTGATAATTAATTTATTGTTAATTAATTATTAATTGGTAATTAATTTTTATTAATTGGTAATAAATTTGTATTAATTGATTCATTGATAATTATGTTAATTGTATTAATTTATTATTCAGAGCGGGCTGTGGGTTTATAGGGGAATAGGGTGGGAAGTAATTTAATTGTAATTAAGGGGCCCATTACGATGGCGGGCGGAAGCACTACCGCCGTGCTGGCGGATGCAAAAACCACCAGTTACCGCCGGCACGCAGCAGTCCACACGCCCGCCCAATTACGATGCGAAAAGCAGGCCAAACACCGCCGGCAAGCCAGCAACACCGTCCGCCATCAAAGTGCGCCCGCACACGTAGCGGCGCAGCACAACTGACACACACCGTCCGACGAAACACGTCCCGCCCGGCGCATAAATTACGATGCCGCAAACAAACGGCTCCCACGGCAAAGAGACACCGCACGTGAAAGAGAGGCGGAAACACGGACGCAGAGCACGGACAACGAAGAAGCGGCACCCCGGGCATGAATCCAGCACTGCAGGCCCTTCCCATGCTTCTGCTGATGCACCACCAAGGACGCAACGTACCGCGGAGACGCAGGTAGGCACACACACAACAAGTGCACGCAAACAGCGCACACAGTGCAAGGGCGGATAAAGCGGACAACCCCCCACCAGCGCGTGCACACTACACATCCACCATTGCATCCACATATGACACACAGGCCAAATCCTAACATCGCGGAACACATGTGTACACACCACCTGGGACTAGGAACCAACCACCCCGTCACGGCCCCAAAGCGCCGATGACGCCGCCACACATGCGCACAACGCAGAGGCCAACCGCAGCGCCATGCATGCGTCGCACACAGACACAGGGACACAACCAAGCAGCACACACACCAGCCCCACCCCGAACGCACATGACACGTGACAGGCCGGCCACAGACATGTCCCCAACGCCCAATTCACGGACAACACCCAACGCCACACAACCGACGCACACATGTCAGTGAAGTCACGCAACAGCAGGACACACCCCAGTGTAACAAACATGGCGAAGCACACAGCGGCGGCAACACCAACTAGGAGAAGCAGGGCCCCTTCGGGAAGAGGAACGCCAGTACCACACTGAAAAACCCATACCACCCTGCACATATGAACAAGACACATGAAACGGAACACCAAAGAGCCCGGGGACCGACAACAGGTGGCCCAAGAATTACATCCACACACAAGGCCCAACGCAGAGCGGAAAGGCAGCCTGCCGCCCACACAAGGGAGAGCAGACAGCACTGAATGACCTTCCATTCCAACACCGAAACCACAGCCCTACGACAGAAGCCGGTGAATACAGCCATTGTCCAAGAATAGACCAACACAGGCATGCCGAGGAGACCGACCACACGGCAGATAGCGCATATCACAGAAGCACACAACGGACGGGGAAGAAAGAAGAAAACACTCCCCCATGTCGGCCACATGCAAGTTAATTGGAAGGAGTCACACAGCACCGACCTTGAACTGTCTGAGAAGCATGTGGGAAGAGGGCCCGTGTCCTCCAAACAAGCCAACAGAACACAAGTCCTGTCTCCCCACGACTACACAGAGCTCACAGCAACCCCGGAGCGTGCACATTGCAGACTGCACACACAGCCGGAGCACGCCACCTCTACGAACCGCTGCGAAATGGCAACCGCAACACACCTACCCAACTACGCCGAAGAGCTCAAGCTGTACCAAACCAGCACGATACATACATTGGGATGCGATCTCCTGTCCCTGCTGAACGTAAGTTACCGACTGACTTACCGCATCACATTGTTCAGCTGCGTCATGCCCGTCTTCTACTGTCGGAGGTGTCCCTACCAGCATCCCGTCGAGATATGCCTCTCCAACCCGGCATGTCTGAAGGCGGACCTGCTACCACTACTCCTCCCTCTGGACGCACACGACAGGGCCTGCTCTGCCTATGGGGGCATGGCGTATGTGGCCAACATCGCACGCGCACTGAAATGGAACCACTGTGCCTCCACACGACGGATCATCGAGAACAGCTACATCGAATGTCACCCAGCATGCCCCATCATGGTCCTCCAAGGGACAACCTACGAACAACACCTTGACAGCCACCATCCGCTTCATTGGCTGGCAAACATGTACACCACCAATGACATGGAAGCCCTGCTGGACGGCATCGCATACCTGACAACCTGTAAATACGTCGGACCACAACGCAGGTTCCCCGAGTGACCTATGAAGTCCAACCCCGCACCCATGCTCAGCTTCCGCACGGACTGGCCAGTCACCACCACAACAGCCATACCAAACGACCGGCAACTGTAACCACACCATCAACGACATCGCCATGACATCGGATATGACCGGGACATGCACACTGTTCCCCATCACATCCAGGAACACCGCATGCATCGTGGGAGGCAGTGGCATGGGCTCTGTGCATCGCACCCACATGGACGGAACTGCACGAACAACCAGGACACGACATGGATCCAGCGCCCATGGACACACACACCGCTCAGTGGACATGAATAGGTCGCCTGGAGTCTGTGGGTGCTGCACCCCTCCCACCCCCGCCCCGGGAAACCCATACCAGGACCTTTGCATGGACGACAAGTGCATACAACAACAACACGACCCCAGTGACTGTGACATGTCCAGTAACCACCACAGTGCAACAACAAGTGGCACGCCGCTGCATGCACGCAAGCACATGCCCTGATGTCATCTCACATGCACGCGTGCATGAGGAACAACCGCAGCAAACCTGTCACATGGAACTGAGATGGACTGTGCCCATGATGCCGAGCGGTCTGGTAGGCTACATGTATACCGTCTGTGTCAAAGTCCGCAGCTCCGCAGCCATACGTAAATGTACATTAGCACAGCCTTGGCCAAGCAGATGTAACCCCACACCCTATCCCATTTGTAATCATGCTCAGTATATCCTCAACATGTATCCCGCTGCCAGTAGTGTCCACTATACTGCATCACAGAGGACAGAAGACTCAATATAATGTTTGAAACCAGAACTGTCTCCGCTGACTCATTTCACAAGTACGAATGAGAGAGGATGAGAGTATGTGAAGTACACGGCAGTCGTGACATGACCATGTAGTCCACTGGTATTGGATGTCAACGCAAATGAGTAGCACTACTGTGGAAGACACACATGTGTCGTGTGAAGTCGTATGGACGCAGTGCTCAGGTGGGTGGGTGCGACGGGTAGATGCGCACATGCCAAGTTGGAGCACGCCGTGTTGGGAGGGGTCATGAACAGTACACCACCGCTTCCCTGGGCATTGTGAGAGGACACCTGTCGGGGGGAGTGAACACGTGTGTGCACAGCAGCCGGGCACACGTACAAAGCGGTACCAGGCGCACCGAATGCCCACCCTCTGTGGACAAGCTGGATCCTGTTGTGCGCCCGCCATGCCCCTTGACAAGGCACACACAGCCCCAGTCGACCAGGTGTAACCCCAACATAGTCAATCCACACAGGCGATACAGGGCACGGGATGGCAGTGGAGCATGGTGTGTGAGAGGTCTCCTCGCGCTCCTCCTGGTCATATCACGCAGGCAATAGAACCTCAACGTCCAGCATGGCAAAAAGTCAAATGGAAGTGTAGGGGGACGCACCACAGCACGAGCAGCACTGACGTCACGGGAGGTGGCTCGCACCATCCCATCCATTGCCCATCATACCAACCACGCCACATGCCATTGCGACTAAGTGCAAGCGCGTGCGCCACCACCCCTGAGCCCTCCCCAGAGAGGCCAAAGAGTGAATGTGTGGGCCATCAGCCACAGACGGACGCGGCATGGCCGCAAGGGCAGCCACAGCCACTGGGTGTCGCAGGTGGCGGATCCGGAAGGCGAAGACTGTGATGCATAGTCCATGCAGGCCGGGTCTCCATTTGGGGCACCACGCAGGTGGGCGGCGTCCCGCCACACATCATACCCTGAGACAGCCCACTCGTGCAACTGGACCCACACATGCACTCCTTGCCCTCTCTGGTGCGAGCTTGGGGCTGCCTGTGCAAGCGCTAGCCTCGCAGGTGAGCATGCATATTGGGGGGCGAGGGGAGGACATGAGGGCTGGGGCGAAGATGACTGTATCACTGTCAGTTAGTACAAGGGATGACCCAGATGTGGAAAGGAAGAGACGTGTCCCGTGTGTACTGCAACTAGTCGCCAATCCAACTACCCCCCATGTCCGGAATGTAAGCCCGCACCTAGGCCCGCCCATCCGCCACATCGAACATACCACCAGCACGACAACCTTCCCATTCGAAACACTGACTGGGGGTGGCGACCAGTGAACAATCATGTGTAGCCTACCCACGCGTACATGTGGGCCCTCCATGATCCATGTCACCTGCGGCAAAGACATGACATGCGCAATGAGGGAAGTGAGGAGAGCTGTCCGCCCCACGCGCAGAAGGTGCATCAGCTCCACAGACCCAGCAGCGAGTCCAGCAGGGGTCACATGTGCAGGGGCAGCTGTGCCTGGTGTGAAGGCACATGCATATGGACAGCACATCGACCAATGTGTAGTCTGCCCACATCCACAGTCCATCATCATGCGGACATAGGAATTGAACACAGGGCAACACATCTTAGCTGGTGCACCCACCGTGACCAACAATGCGCAATCATCGACGTACCCGCCCTGTGCATGGCCCCCCACCCAACGGAGGCACATCCAGTGCCACCATCCCACACACACAAGCCTTCCACGGAACATGCTGTGTCCAATGGTCAGTACAGAGTCAGCGCCCATCTGGTGGATCCTGAACAGGAGACACATGCACACACATGCCAGCTCCCACTATGTACGACTGCCACCTGGCACGTGCAATGTAACCTCTCACCTGTGACGTGTGACTGCAAGCACACAGCCGTCTTGGCATGGGGCTGTCAATGTGGACACCAGTCAATGTTTCGGGAGCTGTGATCCGTACAGTGCTGTACATAGGGTGCAGTGCTGACACCTACTACTGTCTCATATCCCCTCGTGCCACAGGTCCCACTTGTATTGGCCGCTCAGCCCGTGCCCACATCGTCGTCGTCGTGTGCCATACTCATCCAGCCTCGGAAGCAGTTCCATGCTCAGCAGACACTCATGTTGCCGTGGCGTTGCCGCTTGACGAATATGCAGTCAGTCCCCATCAGCACGCCCCGCAAGTCATTGGGGCCTAGATCCCCATGTGCATGCACATGGCAGTGGTATGTCTCACTTGCCATTGCCATTGTTGGGAGACCTGTGTAAGTGTATTGTGGCCGTGCCGTCCCAGCTTGACAGCTGGGCTGTGGCCCATGTGCTTGCTCAGTCATGTCAGTGATGTGTATGCGAAATTGCTATGTGCCGTGTTGCTTTGACATGTGTCCTCTGCCATTTAACCCAGGCGGAGACCGAACATTGACCGCCCATACCAATTGCTGGCGGACATGGACGAGACAGAGGTAATCAGGAAGTTTCGGCTGGACAGGCCAACTCTGCATCGACTGTGTGCCATGTTAGAGCCCCATCTCCGTCCCCGCAGGGTGTATCCGACTGCTGTCACCCCCACGGCTAAGGTGATGGCCGCCATGCATTTCTTCGCCACTGGGTCATTCCAGCACACAGTGGGCATTGGAGGAGGGATGTCCCAGCCCATGTTCAGCAAGGTGCTGAGGGATGTACTGGCAGCCATGATGCTGTACCGGAACAGGTACATCCGCTTCCCCAGGGCTCGTGAATTGGCGGCAGTGAAGGGTGCATTCTATGCCCTTGGCAGAATCCCACACGTCGTGGGAGCCATTGACTGCACTCATGTTGGCCTTGTTCCACCACAGGCCACTGAGCACCTGTACCGCAACAGGAAGCACACGCACTCCCTGAATGTGCAAGTGGTGTGCCTTGCGGACATGGTGATCACCCACGTGTGTGCAAAGTTTCCAGGCTCGGCCCATGACGCACACATAATGCGCAACAGCATCTTGCCACGACTGATGGCCAATCTGCAACAGGATCGTGGCTGTATTGTCGGTGAGTATGTGGAGTGGTGTAGCGTGCTGGTTGTGCGATGCTGTCCCCTGTCCAGTTGGAATAGCAACGGTTCTCTGTGTCCCTCACACCCAGGTGACTCTGCGTATCCGAATGGGGCATGGCTGCTCAGTCCATTGAGGAATCCTCGCACCCCAGCAGACGATCGATACAATGAGGCACATGGGAGGACCAGACGTGTGGTCGAGCGTACCTTTGGCCTCCTCAAGTCCAGGTTCAGGTGCCTGGACCGCACCGAGGGTGCACTGGCGTACTCCCCACAGAAGGTGTGCCAGATAGTGGTGGCGTGCTGCATGCTGCACAATCTGGCCATTCGGAAGCAGATCCCCCTCATTGTGGATGACGGAGATCAACCAGGGCCCCAGCCCGCAGACCAGGACAGCTCGAGTGAGGTGGACAGCGGAGAGGAGGAAGCTGGGAATGTGCGCCAGCAGCTCATCGCCCGCTACTTCACTTGACGGTGAGTGTCCATGTACGACGGATGATGTGTCTGTATCTATGCAGGTGTGTGTGTGCTGTGTCAGGGTGGCCGTATGTTCACTGCGTGCAGTGTGTCAACGCTCCATGGCCAGGGTAGTATGCCACTGTTGGTGACTGTGGCATTGTGCCCTATTGCTCTGTGCGATGTGTGTACATTGCTTGTAGTTGTTGACATGTACTGTGTGATGGGTGTGTGACACACTCATTGAATGTGCTCCTGTTCTGTCTCCCACCCCTAGGTCCCTACAGGCCCTCCGGATTCCATTTCCATGCCACGCATCAGGTGCCTTTCCGCCCAAGGTGGCCGTTGTATTCCGTACAATAAAGACACAGGGCACAAACAGCAGTTAGTGAAAAAGGTGCATTTATTACAAACTGTGACATGTGATTGTGTGTAAGGTGATGACAAAAGTGGTGCGTGCAGTGACAATGAGCTGTCGGTCATGGCTGCGTGATGATCAGGGTGTACCCACTGGTTCTATGTCCATAGTCCAACACACACATGCCATCCAGATGGCTGTGTGGAGTGGGATCGTAGAGCAAGTCAATGCAGTGGCTGGTCAAGGAAGGCTGGCGGAAGGCTGGCTGGCTGCCTCACTTGCGACTGGAGCGTGCGAAGTCCTCCCGGGAGATCTGTTTCCTCTTCGGACGGCCCCTTCCACGTTTGGGAGGGGGTGTGTGGTGGCGACCTGCTGGTGGTGGGTGAGGTGTGCTCACTGGCTGTGGACGCAGGGGAAGTGGACACTGCTGCCCGAGCCTGCGCCCTAGCAGGTGGTGGCGGAGGTGGTGTTGCTGGCCTTGCCTGTGACCCCACCGCCACCACCAGCTGGCCCATGAGGTCCACGAGTTGGTCCATACGGGACACGAATTGGCCCATATGGGCGTCCATGGACCTCAGCACCCCCAGCACCTCCCGCGTGTCAGTAGCAGACCTGGCCCATTGTCCTTGGGCCTCTTCATAGGCCCCAAGGACTCTGGCCATTTGAGGCAGGGCATGGCTCCCAGGGGAGGCTGGCGTTTCCCTGACCCTGCTCCTCCTACCAGTCCTGCTGCCACCGGCCTGCCCACTAGCCACATTGCTCACCACGGTCCTCGCTGTGGCTCCCAGGGTGGATCCAGTCGGCCGGGCCACCACCTGCGCTGGGGCTGGTGCCAGCGAAGACGTGGTGGTGGTGGAGGCGGTGGTGGTCGGTGCGGCGATGGTGGCGGTTGCGGCAGTGGTAGTGGCCGCAATGACCGTGGGTGTGGCCGCAACGACAGTGGCAGCAGGGGACTGGGACTGTTCAGCATCCCTGGATGATGGGTTGGTGGGTAGGAGGGGTCCTGGGGAGCGGCTGGGCCCTGCCACGCCAGATGGGCCAGCTTGGTGGTCCGTGTCCGAAGAGGTGGACAGATCCTCCAGATCCGTGTGTCCTCGTTGGGGGCTTGTAGGCTGGCTGTGCTGGCTGCTGTCTCCATCCCCAGCGTCCAGCAGTTCGTCACCTGTGGAGAGAATGAGATTTGTTATTGTGTTGCACCTGGCGAAGTATGTATTAGTCGTCTGACATTGGCAGTTCGTGCAATCTCGTACATGGGTTTCCCGGAGGCGAGTGTGTGGCTGTGGCATCTGTAGGTGTGTGTGCTAGGCAATGGGACTGTGTGCTGTGCACATGTGGCATGGGACGGATTGGCCATGCCGATGGGTGTGTTGCTTTGCCCCTACTCATTGTGACTCTGGTGTATGCGGGCTCCTGGCCCATCCTGGGTCTGGTTTGTACTTTGCTTTTGGAGTTCAAATGGAACGCTTAGGAACGCATATGGCAACATGGGGGCCATGCCCCAGATTCGCATTTGGGAGGGTATATGCTTTTGGGGTACATGCTGTGAGCCATGGGTGCCGAACGTGACATGTGTTGTGGCAGCATGACAGTGCATGGTCTGAGGTGTGTGCATGCCTGACATGCCCTGCATATTTGCTGTCTGTTGTGGTTACTGGACATGGCATTGGACGCATCGTTATGAGTGAGTGATAGTTGTGTGCCAGCCAACGTATTGCAGTTGTCCCATCTCCTTGGTGTGCGTGCTGCCCTGTGCCATGTGCATCACTGCAGTGCTCGGGGGGTGTGGCCCATGTTGTGTGTTGTTGCTCACAGTGTGTCGTGCGCTTAATTGACTTCTGGCACATGGTTGGGCATGGGCATGTGTCTTAGCGTGACTGCTGTATGTGTGGCAGCTGTGCGGATGACATGCCTTTCATGAGACTGGGGCTGACGGATGGGATGGATGGTATGTTGTATGTGCATGGTGTGTCTGTGTGTTTGATGGGTTCAGTGGTGTTCGTGTGCATTTCTGTTGTTCCGCTCTGTTGCGTCTAGTGTTGTTTGTCTTACATAGGCGTAGTTGTGGGGTGTGTGGTTGACAGGCAGTAGGGGCTACATGGACAGGACTTCAATGGTGTTTCGGTTGTGTGTGATGAGTTGCACAGTGGCTGCCGTGTGGGACTATATTCAGTGTGGCTTGTGCATGCAGACGTGGCTCCTTGGGTGTTGCTATGTCTGTGATGGGTCATGTGGGGTGTGAGTCTGCTGTTCATGTCCGTGTGCACATTGTTCACTTGTTCGTGACGGTGGGCGGTGCTGCGTGTTCGTGTGCTACGTGACATGTCCCATGTGTTGGTGGTGTTATGGTCCTCATGCCTCCAGTAATCCAGCCCTGTCCAGTTTCCCACCTGCAAGTTGTTCGTGCGTGCACTGTACTGGATGCCACATGGCTCTTAGCGGGGGTGCTCCATGTTGCAGGTCTGTGGGGGTGGGGGGTGTAGTGGGTCGTGGGGGTGGCTGTACACCCACTGACACCGATTGCTGTGGACCGTGATGTCTGCCTTTCGGCTGTCGTTGTGCACTGCGGTGGCTGACACGTGGGTGTGGGGTGTGGGGGATGCTCCTCCTTGCTGTGCTGTGGGAGTGGGGGCCTGGTGGGTGTTGTACTTCAGCTGTCCCCCTCCGACCCACTGCACTTCGTGTTCCTGCCACTTACCTGTTACTTGTCGGTTAGTGCAGCTGTGGCGGACACATGGGTGTGGGGAGTGCTCCACCTTGCTGGTCTGTGGGAGTGGGGGCCTGGTGGGTGTTGTACTTCAGCTGTCCCCCCTCCGACCCACTGCACTTCGTGTTCCTGCCACTTACCTGTTACTTGTCGGTTAGTGCAGCTGTGGCGGACACATGGGTGTGGTGGGTGCTCGTTGTGGCGCTTCTGGCATATTTGGGGACCTGTTGGTGGTTACGTGGCTGGCTTAGTGTACACATGTCCCCACGCATCTTACAGTTGTTCGGTTTGGCCTGTGTGTGGTAGTGTCTGTTGCATGTGCGTGTGATGTGTTGTGTATTGTGTGCTGGACATGGGGGTGTTTGTCCCTGGGAGCTGTGGCATGGTGGTTGCGCATGTGTGTACATAGCGGTGTGCTGGTATACATTAGTTTGTACTTACCAGCCTCCACTCCCCCTGCTAATCCGGCGAGGATCTCCGGATGGATTACGACTCGCACCTTCTCCTCCCACGCTTTGAAGGTCTTAAAGAGCGCGGGATTCCCTCCGCCAGTGACGGCAGCCAGCTCTCTGTTTTTGCCCTCCTTCTTCTTGACCAGGCTCTTTACGTCATTCCAACGTTTGTTTATCTCGGTTCTGTTCCTGGGCAGGGTCCCGACTGCATTGACCTGGTCTACGATCCGGGTCCACATTCTGTTTCTGGTGGCTAGTGGTGTGTGCTGGACCATGTTCCCATAGATTTGTGGGTACACCTTGATGATCTCGTCGACCATGACCGTCAGCTCCATGGGCGTGAACTTGGGCATCCTTTGTGGTGCCATGGTGTTTGTGGTGCTGGTGCGGTGTGTGTTGTGTAATGTGCAGGGGGTTTGTGGTGCCGGTGTTTGGTGGTGGTGGTGGTGGTTGTGATGTGTGCGTTTCTGTGGTGTGCTGCTGTCCTTGCTGTGTCACTGTGTCCTCTCCTCTCCTCTCTGGTTTGCAATGTAGCAAGGGGTTGTGGTCTGTGGGAGTGCTGCTTTTGTACTCACCTATGTGGGTGTGTCCTCATGGTCTGTTGTTTTCAGGTGTGTTGTGTCTGGGGTTCTGGCCTTTGTATTTTTTGTTTGTCCGGGGGGTGTTTTCGGGATGTGTACTGTGCTTGTGTATTTGTGCGTGCCTTGCTGTGTGGACTTGTTGGCCATGTTGTGTGCTATTGGTTTTGTGTGCGGATGGTTTCTGTGCAGGTACGTGGGCGCCATGGCTTCTGCAGTGTCGATTCTCATCGGCGTTGTTTGCGCTGGCGGGCGGTATATTTGTTGTTTTTCCGCGCTCATGGCGGTGCGATCGTAATTTCACGTGCGGTGTGTCGGCCGTGTGGGCGGGCGGTTTTGTGTTGTCGTGCGTGTTTCCGTCCGTGGCGGGCGGTTTGACTCCGACTCGGACGATGGCGGGCGGTATTTTGTATGATTTTTCGCCGATGGCGGTTTTCAGTTTGTGTACTCATAATGGCGTGGTCGGTGTTCAGGCGGTGTGTGCGGGCGGATTTTTGCCGCTTCCATGCCTGGCGGATTTTTTTACGCCGGGTATCGTAATGGGCCCCTAAAGGTCCAATACACAAAAGTGTTTTCAATCTTACAGCAAAAAATACCTCCAATTTCACTGGATAAGAATCCCCAAAATTATTTTTGACAAGTATGAATGGTTTTTACTAATGTAGAATGGCAGATGAATCCTCATAAGTGAATGGATCACTGACTAAATATCGACAACAAAAATATAGAATGGACAGAATATCGACACCAAAATATCGAAGATCAGAATATCGACTCCCTATCTACAAACAGGTAAGTACAAAAATATCGAAGACAAAATATTGTTGTTTAAAATATAGTTTGTAAAAAATATCGAATTTTTAAAATATGTTAAAAGTAATATTAACTTAATTAAATAATCAATATAATTAAATAAAACATACTTGAAATGTATTAAAAAATATTAAAATTAATAATTAGTGCAACAGTAAGGAAAGCGTTGGATAGCGTAGGGGTAAAAATTACTATTCCCACTCCAGAGAGTGCAACAGTGGAAAGCGTTGGATAGTGGGAGGGTAAAAATTACTATTCCCACTCCAGTTAGTGCAACAGTAGGGAAAGCGTTGGATAGCGGGAGGGTAAAAATTACTATTCCCACTCAAGTGAGTGCAACAATAGTGAAAGCGTTGGATAGCGTAGGAGTAAAAATTACTATTCCCACTCCAGAGATTGCAACAGTAAGGAAAGCGTTGGATAGCGTAGGGGTAAAAATTACTATTCCCACTCCAGAGAGTGCAACAGTAGGGAAAGCGTTGGATAGCGTAGGGGTAAAAATTACTATTCCCACTCCAGAGAGTGCAACAGTAGGGAAAGCGTTGGATAACATAGGGGTAAAAATTACTATTCCCACTCCAGTGAGTGCAACAGTAGTGAAAGCGTTGGATAGCGGGAGGGTAAAAATTACTATTCCCACTCCAGTGAGTGCGACAGTAGGGAAAGCGTTGGATAGCGTAGGGGTAAAAATTACTATTCCCACTCCAGAGAGTGCAACAGAAAGGAAAGCGTTGGATAGCGTAGGGGTAAAAATTACTATTTCCACTCCAGTGAGTGCAACAGTAGGGAAAGCGTTGGATAGCGGGAGGGTAAAAATTACTATTCCCACTCCAGAGAGTGCAACAGTAGGGAAAGCGTTGGATAGCGTAGGGGTTAAAATTACTATTCCCACTACAGTGAGTGCAACAGTAGGGAGCGTTGGATAGCGTAGGGGTAAAAATTACTATTCCCACTCCAGTGAGTGCAACAGTAGGGAAAGTAATGATTTAATTTTTAAATAAAAATAAATTAATTATCAATACCAATAAAAAATTAATTAAAAGTAATTAACAATTACAAAATATTTAATAATTAATTAATTATAAATTCCAATACATATTATTTATTAAAAATTAATTACCTATTAATAATTAATTAACAACAAATTAATTGTCAATACCAAAAATGTAATAAGTAATAAAAAAATTACCAATTAATTAACAATACATTAATTAGCAATACACAAAAATAATTTCAATAATTTCAATAATTACTTAATTACAATTAAATTACTTCCCACCCTATTCCCCTATAAACCCACAACCTGCTCCAAAAATAAATTAATTCAATTAACATAATTATCAATTCATCAATTCATAAAAATGAATTAACAATTAATAATTAATTAACAATAAATTAATTATCAATACCAATAAATAAAAATAAATATTTACTTAATTACAATTAAATTACTTCCCACCCTATTCCCCTATAAACCCACAACCCGCTCCAAATAATAAATTAATACAATTAACATAATTATCGATTAATCAATTCATAAAAATGAATTACCAATTAATAAAAATTAATTACCAATTAATAATTAATTAACAATAAATTAATTATCAATACCAATAAATAAAAATAAATATTTACTTAATTACAATTAAATTACTTCCCACCCTATTCCCTATAAACCCACAACCCGCTACAGAACTAAAACGCAAAATTAAATTAAAAATAATTAATAATTCCTAATAAATCATATTTAATTTACTATAATTAAATTACTTCCCACCCTATTCCCCTATAAACCCACAACCCACTACGGAATTAAATTACGCAAAAATTAAATAACATAAAGTTAATTACTTTAAAAAAAAAAAAAACATACATTACAAAAATAATATACAATTTTAACACATATACTAACATACAAAACACACAAAAAATCGATATTATTAAAAATTCGATATATTTTAATGCCTATATTATGTACTTCGATATTTTGACAGTCAATATTACTTACCTGCATTTCGATATTATTAACCACTATATTATGTCCATTCGATATTATATCCATTCTATATTTTGACTTCGATATTCTGTCCATTCTATATTTTTGATTCGATATTGTGTCTAGTTACCAAGTGAATACCACCCAAGCGATGGTAAAGATCTTTACAAGGAAGGGTTTGTGGAATGGCCACAAACTCGTACGGTGGCTGTCAATAACAAACTGAAATCCAACCCTTTCCCATCCTGAAAAGCAGATGAGAATGGGAATGGAAACCGATCAGGTGCACATTTGCTGGGGATGTTGTGGGAAAGCTTTCACCACATGGAAAAATGCATTCCCCTCCAGTGGCGGCTGCCTCTGAACGGGGGTGGTGGGCAGGGGGAGGGATGAAAAGATGACAAAAAATTAAAATAAACTTACCTGCTTTGCCGACGCCTCTGCCGCACGCCTCTCCTCTGTCTTCTTGTCTTCTTCCCGGCTGCTGCCTGCAGCCTGCACCGGAAGCACCCAGGCTCCCGGACTCTTCCAGCCATTCCCGATGCTGCAGGAGCAGCGTCGAGATAAGTCTGAGCGGCTTGTTTGGCCACTCATGCAGTGCCTGGGAGGCTGGGAATGTTCTCCACTGAGCTGTGCAACACAGCCCAATGGAGAACATGCCAACTATACATGAGGGTCCAGAATGTCGCCGCCAGAACTCTCCTTGCTATGCCCAGCCGCTGCCCCACCTCTAGCACCATTCAACGGCTACACTGGCTGCCAATGGAGAGGCGGCTGGAGTTCAAATCTCTCTGCTTTGCCTTTAAGATCCTGAAATCCTCCACCTCTGGTATAGTATCCGGCCTGCTCTCGATCTACACTCCTTCGTGCCATTTGCGCTCTACTGGCAAACATTTTGTTTCTATACCACGGGTGAAGAGGGCCCGTGCTGGTGGTCGCTCGTTCCGCGTTCTGGCTGCCAAGCTCTGGAATGATCTTCCGTCTCACATCCGGAGTATGGACAGCTACTTATCCTTTCGTAAAGCGCTAAAGACCCATCTGTTCCCTCATTAGGTTCCCCTTCTTTTGTCCCACTTGTCTTTCCTGGCTCTTTCTCTCTCCTCTTAGGAGGGATACTCGCAGTTTTAGCCGCTTTTTTGCTAAGCGCCGGGACGCCCCGTAGCTGGGGCAGCTGTGCGCTCTACAAGCTATCTTAACATAACATAACATAACTGTTTGGCTGGCCCTAGAGGGCATCATGCATGTAGGGAGGGAGTGCAAACCACTCCTGCTCGCTCTGCAGCGAGCCAGCCCCATCCCGCCCGGAGTCGCAAAGGAAAATTAAATTATAATAACTTCTTTTTATTATCATTTTGTTTTTACTTTCCACTGCTCAACAAGCATTGGGGCGATACTCCTCCGCCTTAGCAAAAAACCCAACAAAATAGTGTGTATTTGTACAGCAAGCTCCATTTCACAAGTGCATTTTAATGCTGTGTAGAATTGCGTACAGTAGGAGTAAGAGGTAGGATGAGTTTGTTCCAAATAATGACATTGCATCAAAGAATTGATCTTACGGTTATATGTGACCCTAATTTGAATGTCCAAGAACCCTTTTTCAATTTAACGGAAACATTACTGATCGTGTGTGGTTCCTGTTTAATTATGGGACATTTTAAACTTTCATGGATTACAAAGATTGTCAAGTCAAACAGAGTGTTGGTAGATTGTCTCCCTAAACTGAGATGTACTTTGATTAATGATTCCCAACTTGTCAATATTTGATGGTTCATACACAGTAGGATCAGGCCATTTTTTCTGCTAAATATACGAAGCACTCTAGGTTCAACTTTTATTTCATTTCTGAGGGGTTTATAAATAAGGTAGCTTATGTGAGATCTCACTTCAAAGGTTATATGATCTGATCAGTTCGGCTAGATTTTGACTTGATCCTGTCAGCTTTTATCTTTAATCGTTTTAACAAAGATAGGGTTTTTTTAGACCAGGAAATCAGCAAACAATTGCTCATAAAATTCAAGGCTTGTTAAATGACAATTTTGAGTCTTGAGCCAATAGGATGCTATGGGATGTATAAGGGGTTGGTGTCAACTGAAAGGTAATACTAAAGATACCAATAATCTTATTGGGAAAGAGCAGTTAAATTTAGATAGGAATATTGGGGAATCTGTTTTACATAAGGATGCTCCTAATTTACTTCTCATTAGAAAAAAGATTTGCATTTGATTAACATTGGTGATCAAAGACATTTATCAGTCCAAAACAAACAAAACATTTAAGTATAAGCTCACGAATATTTTAAATACTAGAATCAGGAGATTAGTAAGAACGACACACTGGTTTGGGGTACAAAAATATCTTGTGAGACTTTGAAGACTTCTTTACACTGCTATATAAAAAATAAGGAGCTATTGAGAAATACTCCATCAGGACATATCTATTTCAATTGGGTCTCCCAAAACTCGAGGAAACAAGTTCTCAGCTCTTGTCCTCTCCACAAACTTTAGAGGAGATATATTAGACTCTCCTCAAACAAATCAATGGGAAGGTGACAGACTGATGTAATTCCCTCTTAGATATACAAAAGAATTTAAACCATTTTCTTTCCTTTGCTTACCACAATATATATCAGGACTTCCTCTTAAGCATAGTTAACAACTCGTGGCAATCTGCCTTGATGCACTGTATTTAATAATCATGGGACGGAGCTATGTCACTCTTCCTCCTATCTCCCATCTTGTTACTTAATTGTGATGCTAAAATATGTGCAAAGATGCTATCGGACAGACGTGGTAGGGTGTTAGGGAGTTTAGGATATTAAGGTCAACACAGATTCATACTAAAATGCCAGTTTATAATCTTGACCCATACTCTAATCCATGTGGTTGACACTGCTATCTTAGAGAAAGTTCCTTTTGCAATATATCTAGCCAACGCTGGAAAAAATGTGACAGTGTGGAATTAAGTTATTTGAGAGAAACGTTGTCTCATTTTGGGTTTTCAAAAACATTGTACAAGGAGTTTGGGCACGTTATAAAAATCAAGATAGCAGGGGAGTGATAGATGGTAATGTCTTAAAAGTTTTCTGAATTTGTAGCTGGACTAGGCATGTCTGGCATCTATCTCTGTAACTTTTCACTGTCACTTGTTATTTTAGCCGTTGAAATCTTAGCTCAAAAGATTCAACTGGAAGTGAGCTTTATTCCCTTTTCTTACAAGGAGTTAATGTTAAAATCTAGTCTACAGATGGATGATTTGAGAATATTGATACATACTGTTGAGTCTTTGTTAAAAGCAACAGTGAAAATGTTGACTGTCAGCTTTTAATTAGGGGTGGGCAATAAACTCCGCTCTGCAGGCGCAGTTCATCGAGTTTTGCCTCACCATGTTATGCTTGTGACGTGGAGTTCTGGCCAAACTCCGCCAACCGCCCTGTGGTGGAATTTTTTCTCAGACATGGCTCGCCTACTATAAGTAGGAGAGTGTGAGTGAGAATTAGCGTCCCCTAGTGCACTTTTTGGGTGCTAGGATGGAGCCCGGCGAGATTTTCTCACTGCAGGCGGTCATGGGCAGTGAGAAAGCTACCGCTCAAGTAGACAATCTACTTGAGCTGCAGCAAAGAAGCAGCGCCCTTTGGCGCACTGCATGGTGCAGTTTGTGCTGATTTTGAATGCAGAACAAGCTCCTGGTGCTGGAAATGCTTTTTAGTCCTGAGGAAGACCCTCTGGAATGCTTGGTTATTAACACATAACCGCAGGGTCAAAACGTCGACGGCATTGTGCAATGTGCTGCCTCAGCTATCCTAAGACAAACAAACGAAGAATAAGGATAGTTTGAACCTTGATTCTTGGGCAGCTTATACACATAAAAAACAGAAAGAAAAAATTGGTTTACTAGATGAAGTATTTGATATATGACGGTAAATATACCAAATCAGAAAAAGTTGTTTTTGTCTTTCGACCCTTTGTTTATCGATGTTGAAGGTCAAACATCTTTAACAATTCTCCTTTAAAGAATCACATTACCATACAGTCAGACTTACTGCATTGCCAATGCTTATTATGGTGTGGCTTGATAGTGCAGCTGTCCCCAGACAATTATGTGAGACTCACCAGTACATGTTGGGAGCCAGGAGCATGTTGTTTGATTGGGGGGAGTAGTGTGCTTCAACAAAAAGTGCTAGCTCTACAGCTGTGATCCTTTTATCCAGCTGCCTGTACTTGAACTTACAGGGCACACATGTGAAATTGTTAAGCTATTAAAGTGTCTTAGGTAACTAGATCATTTATGGTGCTTTCCCTGGCAACAACACAGATGGAAGCAGGGAAGTCATTAACCTACATGAATTTTTAGGTCTGGATTGACAGTGCAACATTCAGCTGACCTTTTAACCCACACCAATATTATTCTACAGTTCTTTGCTTCCACGCAGATACATATCCATTTCCATGCTATCTATTTGCAATGCTTCACATTACCATACAACATTCCTTTAAAGCCAGAATTATTGGCATTGCTAATCCTTGTTATGGTTTGGGGTGGGTAGGGGTTTAGGGTGGTAAAGGTATTTTTAGGGTTTAGGGCTGGGCAAGGGAATTTGGGTGGCAAGGGTGTTTTTTGGGATTAGGAGTGGGTAGGGATATCGGGTGGAAAGGGTGTTTTTAGTTTTATGGGGTGGGTTAAGGTATCGGGTGGTAAGGGTGTTTTCAGGGTTTAGGGGTGGGTAGGAGTATAAGGTGGTAAAGGTGTTTTAGGATTTAGGGGTGGGTAAGGATATTGGGTGGTGATTGTTTTTTTAGGGTTTAGGTATCGATAAGAGTATTGTGTGGTAAGGGTGTTTTCAGGGTTTAGGGGTGGGTAAGAGAATAGGGTGGTAAGGTAATAGAAAAGGGGGTTTGGGTGGTTCCCCTAAAAGATTTCTCCAATAATAATTAAATAAATGGGGGGAGTTGGGGGGTGTCCCCAAATTAAGAAAGTATTTAAAAGGAACAATCATGTTCAACAAATGGGGAAATTGGGGGGGGTGTCTCCCATAAAAATAATATTATATATATATAACACAATATATAGATTTCTTTCTCCAAGACCATGTACAGAAACTCCCCACATATATTAGAGACACTGGAGACTTTCTTAATAAGTTGAATACAATTGAATGGATAGATGGATTACTGCTGATAACGTTAGACATAGAGTCATTATATACTAGTAAAGTCATCACACAGGTCTAACAGCAGTAAAGCACTTTCTGGACACTAGACCGTTAATATGTTACAATCATAACACTATGTTATTAAAATTGATCAGGTGGTGCCTGTTTAACAACTTCTTTTTATTCAGTAAGGACTTGTTCAGGCAAAAGCGAAGAGTTGCTATGGGAGCCTGTTTCTCCCCCAGCTATGCCTGCTTGCATGTTGGCTGGTGGGAGGAACAGGTTCTGAGGACAACCCACTCAACCGTGTATTCTGCACATGTTATGCACTGGCTTCGATTTATCGATGATGTTTTTATTGTGTGGAAGGGTGATCAGGCGAGTGCAGAAGAATATATCCAGGAAATTAACAAAAACACTGTAAATCTGAAGTTTACATCATATATCAGCAATACAAATGTTGAGTTTCTGGATACGAAAGTGTATGTAGCTGGAGGTAAATTGGAAACCACACTGCACTGCAAAACAACGGCGGGCAACTCCACGCTGCATGCAAAAAGTGTCTCACTTAATAAGAAGTATCCCCCATGGTGAATTTCTCAGGCTTAAAAGAATATGCAGCACAGAGGCAGAATTAGAAAAGTGCATACACGAAGCTAAGATAAGATTCAAGTTGAGGGTGTATGATGAAAATGTTTTAAATGAAGCCACTAAAAAAGCAAATGTTAGAACTAGGGAGTCCTTATTAGAACAAAGGCAAAGCCACACGGAAATGAAAGCTGCATCTACATCTCAAACATCATGCAGTACGAAAGACGACAACACACCGAGACTAATCACTACATACAGCTGTCAAGAAAGACAGTTGAGGTCTATAGTTAACAAAAATTGGCCCATAATACTCACAGATGGAGTATTGGGGCCCAGGTTACCAACTTTACCAACAGTTACCTTTAGACGGGCACTATCAGTGAGATCCCAGCTAGTACAAAGTAGCCCAGAAATTGGCCCGAGCACCACGTGGCTCAAACCCAAGCAAGGATTCTATAAGTGTTCCTCTTGCAGGGCGTGCTAGTTTGGTGAAAACACAACGCACTATGTAACACCTTTCAGCCCTAGAAAGATAGCTATTAAAGGTAACTTTAATTGCCGGACAGAATACGCGGTGTATGTGCTGACATGTACCTGTGGCTTGAGATACGTGGGGAGCACCAAGCTACAGGTACATGTGAGAATTTTACAGCACTTACGGGCCATCATCAATAACGATGCCACCTACCCCGTGGCTCGTCATTTCAAAACTGAACATGGCAATGACCTGAACTGCCTCAAATATCATGTAGTGGATGCTGTCCCTATTCTCCGCCGTGGAGGCAATAGAGAACGGTTGTTGAGACAACTTGAGTAACGCATGATTCTAGAATTTGACTGCAAAGCACCGACAGGGCTTAACAACACAGAGGACCTACACAGGGGTCGATTCCGATTCGGGCCGGAAAAAGCACCGACCGACTCGGATCCGGAAAAAATACCGACCGACACGTACCCGTGGCGCACGACACGCCAAGTACGATGCAAGGCGCGAAAATCCGACCGACACGTACCGAAACCAAGTCGACCGACCGAGCCGCACGGAAAACAGCAATCCGGCCGGAAAAACACGCGAATCCAACCGACCGACACGCACCCGGAACAAATCCGACCGAAACGTACACGCGAACTCCAAACCGCAAAGTACGATGCAAGGCGCGAAATCACGAGCGAGTCGGACCGAGGACAAGCCGTACGACCGACACGCATACAAAACCGAGCCGAAGCAACACAATACACCGCGACCGACGCGTACGCAGCATAGAAAACTGCACAAACACAGCGTGAACGAAACGGGAGAACACCGTACGAGACCAATGCAGGGTCCGACTCGGTCACAAGAACGTTTCCAACATACACAAACAGCACAAAGGAAAAATCACCCAAAAAAGGCCAAACAAGCAATTACCAAGCCAATAAATACTGGGGGTGGGGACAGAGAACAAAGACACACCCACAACTCCACCTATATAAAGGACACAAATCACTACCATGAGCCTTTGCAAATGCCATTCCACTGCCAGCACCCAAGAGAAAGCAACCACACACCCACAGCTCATCCCTCACACAAGCCACACACCATCAGCACACCAACAAATACCTACCTCACATACACCAAGCAAAACACACACTCACACACCCTCACCTGCACACCAACACACACATCACTCACCATCACCACCCATCACCGTGCCCCCAAGAAGAATCACAAGTTCCTAGATTGTGAATTGGAAGTCCTGGTAGACGAGATCCTCAGGGTAGAGCCACAGCTGTTTGGCACATTGGTCCAACAGACCCCATGTCGCAGAAAACCAAGATGTGGGAGAGGATCATCAACAGGGTGAACGCCCAATCACCATGTCGGCGCACAAAGACCGACATCCAGAACAGGTGGTATGACGTGCGCAGGAGGGTACGGAAACTGCTGAAGCAAGACTACATCAACAGCCAATACACCGGCAGTGGCCCTCCTGCCAAGCCAATATACCTCAGGCCCTGGGAGGAGAAGGTGCGGGCCATCCTTCCGCCAGTGAGCGTATATGGACTAGAGGACATCCCAGAGCCTGGTGAGTACACAACAAATGTACACAATATACTGCCACAAAACACACACACATCACTGTCAAGGGAGAGTCAAACCATGCACTCATAGCAATTACACAGCAACCAGAACAGAATCATCCCAAAATGTGTATGTCAGTCAGATAAACACAACACATGCCATCAAAAAAGTCACATCCAACTGTGCCAACACATGTACAAACACAACCACAACTACAGCTAGGCAGTGGCACAAATAGAACTAACAAACACATCCACACATGTAGCCACCACAACAACACCAACACACAGTGAAGACCACTCAAAGGAAGGAATTCTGTGTATGCTGGCCAAGTCAGTGTAGCCAATAGCATCATGGGAGTCGCAGTCACACATATTGCCCCCCCACAACTGTCCCATCAACACCACCATGAACCATGCGCACATCACAGGGAGTGGAGAAGGACTCACAAGATGGCTGACACTGGCTACTGCTGTGGGGAGCACAAGGCCCTGCTGGCAACTGTGCACCAACAAACAGCAGGACACCACTGACTGACATCCTGAGAGACAACTTCCACTCCCTGCAATGCAAGCACGTTCCATGGTGGGATATCTGGCTGGCTGGGTGGGAAGGGGGACTTGCAGCACTGACTATAGTCACAAGCACCTCCCCTCACACACACCCCCCAACACAAACTCCACAGTACCCACCTGTTAGAATGCAATGCCCTCCATCCTAACACAAGATCCCACAAAGAACCACCACACTGGGTTATGTTGTTTGAAGCACAGGGACACTCTTGGGACTCTTAGCCAAACAACTGCCAGGACAACACTCCCAGCCAACCTGTCAGCACAGCCAGCCCACCCCACAGGGAAGCAGAGTCAAAAGGAAGGAAGCATGGGCATGCTGGGAAGGGGGGTGGAGGCAATAGCATGATGGGAGTCGTAGTCACTGATATTGGTCACCTCCACAACTGTCCCATCAACACCACCCTGAACCATGCTCACATCACAGGGAGTGGAGAAGGACTCACAAGATGGCTGACACTGGCTACTGCTGTGGGGAGCACAAGGCCCTGCTGGCAAATGTGCACCAACAAACAGCAGGACACCACTGACTGACATCCTGAGAGACAACTTACACTCCCTGCAACGCAAGCACGTTCCATGGTGGGATAACTGACTGGCTGGGTGGGTGGGAAGGAGGTCCGGCTGCCAACCAAACACAACCAATGCAGACCATGTTCACACCCCAGAAAAAACATAGAAATGCCCAAATAATGCAGGACAATGTGCCACACCAATATCAACCCCTGACTGTGACGACTCAGGACAATGCAATGTACAGGCCCGCACCCAGAGGCACAGTCACAACTGTCATGTGTGTCAACCATTGATGCCTGCAGAAACATGACATACATTGTTTGTGTCTCCCAAAAACAGGTGATGATGGGGACACAGCAGCAGACGCTGAGGAGTCCCAGTCCCAGGCTCAAGAGGATGCCGAGCTCACTGGCGTCGTACAGCCTCTGTCCTCCTCGGACGATGAAGAACAACCTGGCACATCCGGTGCAAGTCAACATGCAGCACCAGCAGGACCACCAGCTGCAGCACCAGCAGGACCACCAGCTGCACCCCCTGCACCCACCCCTACAACGACTGTCACCACGAATACCATCCCTGCCGACATGGACAGAATAAGGAGCAACACCAGCACAGTGACCCTGGACCAACCTGGGGCCATGGACACCACCACCACCACCAACCCCCAAGGTGGACCAGGGTTATCTGTGTGTGCCACTGCACACACTGCACATGTCAGCAGGGGTGGTGGGAGGGGTGGGAGACAGAGGTCGCTGCTTGCAGACGTTGCTGGTGTGCATGATGACCCACAACTGGTACGCATAGCTGATGCGTACCAGTCCAGCACCGGAGAGCTCAGCCAGGTAGTGGGGCTCCTCAGAGACATTAAACAGCAGCAGGCTGCCCATCATGCCCGCTTGGACTCCCACATGTCCCACGTGGAGTCACACATGTCCCGTGTGGACTCACACATGTCCCGCGTGGAGTCCAAGTGGGATGCACTGCATGAGATGACGGCGGTGCACAGGGACATTTTACAATGCCTCCGCCAGATGAACAGCAACCAGTCCACACCTCCCTGTGTGCCAACAACATCTGGTGCCGAACAAACTGCAACTGCCACAGGGAGGGAGGAGGACTCTGGCGGAGAGTCCCCTGCACCGCAGCAGCCTGCACTTGAGGGCCCCCCCCAAGAAGAGGGGTCGTCCGAGGAGGGAAAAGTGAGAGGCCGATGGCCAAGCGCAACTCCCAGGAAGCCTGAACCTGTTCTGGATGTTCGCCTTGTGCACAGACTGTTCACCCTGTTGACGGCAACACTACTCCCACACATTGCATGGGGAGTACAAGTTGGACCAATGTGTCAGACAACTGTGGCCCCGATACTGGGGATCCTGTCTACCCGGACTTTCAATTCACCTAGGAACTTGGGATTGCAAGATTCATGTACAGCACAACCCATCCTATGCACTATTAACACAAATGTATCACAATAAACACACTAATACACCATACTTGCATCTGTCGTGAATCCAACGTGGGTGCTGTTATGGGGATGATGAACTGCAAAATTACACTGTGTATGCGAACTGCAACAGCAAGGACAACACAGGCATGTGAGTACAAGAAACGTGACACACATGAGGGAGACACACCACCAGGGCTACACGACACATACACACCTAGGCCATCTGACTCATTGCCTACACTGATGTTGCCAGGGAAGACGGTGCAATGCACAGACACCACACCCATTCCCAGTTGTAGTCAAGTAGCCCACAGGTGCAGTAAGCAAATGGCAGTCAAATGTGTGACCACAGACAACGCACATCACAAAGTGAAGCACAGGTTTATTACACAGTTGCAACATGCCGTAACCACTACAGATGCAAGGTAACCCCACCTGGCAGCGGGCACACAGTCAACAACTGTAGACGGAAGGAAGTCCATGGGTGTGGCGCACATCACCTGTAGGGACACAACAGCTACCAGCCTGGATGTGCAATCATGTCGTCGGTGGACACAGTTGACCAAACGAATCTGAAAGTACCCTGTGAAGGACAGAAATGACACACAGTCAAAAGCAATGGAGTACAGGACAGAACAGCAAAACACTTGCACAATACATGTTACAAGATACCCACCCAGAACCAAGTTAGCATGTCAACACTGTTGGGGAGTACAGCCCACCTGTCACCACACATCGCAACACACATCCAGTCAAGTGGCCCATGGACACACTCCCACAGCACCAGAGCACCACCCACACATCATGCCAACTCACATCATTGACATGACACCTCAGGATACTCACATTCAGCTGAAGAAGTTGGTGATGAGCTGTGTGCGGACATCACCATCACCATCACCATCATCATCGTCACTGGCATCGTGGTCCAGGCCAGGATCCTCCACAGGTGGCGGATGTTGGTCATTGTCATCCTGGATGAGAGGCAACTCCTTCCGCACTGCCAGGTTGTGGAGCATGCAGCAGACGATGATAATCTTGCACACTTTCGCAGGGGCATATGGGAGGGACCCTCCGGTCTTGTCCAGGCAGCGGAAGCGGCTCTTCAGGAGACCAAAGGTCCGCTCAATCACTCTCCTGGTCCGACCATGTGCCTCATTGTAGCGCATCTGGGCAGGTGTCACAGAGTTCCTGAGGGGTGTCAGCAACCACGGCATGTTGGGGTATCCCGAGTCACCTACGGACAGACAAGTGCACATTAGCTGACTTGGAAAAGTGGGCAGAATACTACAGATCAGATCACACACAATGGCACAAAGTCAGTACACACCGACAAGCCAGGCACGCTGGTTCTGCATCTGTGCCATCATCCTGGGGATGCGACTACTCCTCATCACAAAGGCATCGTGTGCTGAACCAGGGAAACGGGCACACACGTGTGTGATGGTCATGTCTGCAAGACACACCACCAGTGCATTGACCGAGTGGTAGTGCTTGCGGTTCCTGTAGGCCTGCTCCTGGGCCTGTGGTGGTAGCAAAGCCACATGTGTCCCATCAATGGAGCCAATTACATGCGGCATCCTCCCCAGGGCATAAAAGTCACTCTTCACGTCAGTGAGTCGTCGCAGTCTAGGGAAATAGATGTACCGGTTCAGGAAGAGCAACATTGCCGCCAAAACATCGCGGAGCACACGGCTGAACATGGTCTGTGACATCCCACCAGCAGTCGCCACAGTATGTTGGAAGGTACCAGTGGCAAAGAAGTGTAGGGCTGCCATCACCTTCACCTTGGGGGTCAGCGCTGTAGGATACGGCCGGCCAGGCTGCAAATGTGGGGACAACTGCACTGCCAAATCCTCAATCAGCTGCCTGGTGAAGCGGTACCGTCGGATGCTGTCCCGTTCCACCATCGTTGCCAGGTCTGGGAATGGCCGATGGACAGCAGGAGCCCTGCAGTGCAGAGGAGAAGTAAGCAAGATTGTCAGTCACCCCACATATGCGGCATTGAACACACTCAAGATCCCAACATACATCATTATGAGGCACAACTACATGAAGTGTGCAGTACCGGAAGGACATGTATGGTACATACATGGCCAACATCTGTCAACACGGTCCAACAGGTGGCATCAATTAGTCCCAGGTTGGCCCATTGGATATCATGAGGCCGTGTCACAGTTCCCATCTCCTGCTGCCGTGTCACAATAACCCCCCACAGGGACATGTGAGGACAGATGTGCCCCAGGCACCACAGCTCAACGACAGGTACATTCCCAGGGACCCTGTAATGCCACATGGACACTGGCATTACATGGAGTATCATGTATACACCACAGCAAAACAACCATGACCCCCACAGGTAGTGGCCCCACTTGCCACGGCAGGACAGACATGGACGTCTGTGACACACACGCACAACATCAGAGTCCATGCACACACAACGTGGATGTGGAGACTGTCTCCCATTGTGCACATGAAATCAGAGACATTGTAAACACCACATGCACAAAGACTGTGGAGGACCATCACTATTGTGCCACTGGGACACCCTGGCTCAAACATACCGTCCCACATGGGACTCACGGGGTATGTGACATGACATACACATACACCACTGTGAAATGTGACCATGGCACATGCACAGATATGAACAGTTGCACATCACAGTGGTCACGTACACGTAACACCCGGGATCCTGTCCCCATGAACACGTGCACAGCCTGGGGGTGGCTGCCCACAGGTGACACCCACAGGACAACATGTACACCAACATACACACAATAGGAAATGCAGCCTTACATGCCTTATGATAAAGTTTGGACAGGCTGTAGTGTGGTAGGTGTGCCCCTCACTCCCTGGGAGCTATCTGTGGCTGGCATATGTCCATCTGAGACAGGCATGCTGACATATGCCAGTCACATGTACAGTGATGCGTTGAACTGCAATGGACCGATCGGTGCCTCCGGCCGGCCCATTGCTTTCAATGTGTGCGGGTACGCGTTGTACCCCTGTGCGCGTTGAACAGCAATGGACCGATCGGTGCCTCCGGCCGGCCCATTGCTTTCAATGTGCGGGCACGCGTTGTACCCCTGTGCGCGTTGAACTGCAATGGACCGATCGGTGCCTCCGGCCGGCCCATTGCTTTCAATGTGTGCGGGTACGCGTTGTACCCCTGTGTGCGTTGAACTGCAATGGACCGATCGGTGCCTCCGGCCGGCCCATTGCTTTCAATGTGCGGGTACGCGTTGTACCCCTGTGCGCGTTGAACTGCAATGGACCGATCGGTGCCTCCGGCCGGCCCATTGCTTTCAATGTGTGCGGGTACGCGTTGTACCCCTGTGCGCGTTGAACAGCAATGGACCGATCGGTGCCTCCGGCCGGCCCATTGCTTTCAATGTGTGCGGGTACGCATTGTACCCCTGTGCGCGTTGAACTGCAATGGACCGATCGGTGCCTCCGGCCGGCCCATTGCTTTCAATGTGTGCGGGTACGCGTTGTACCCCTGTGCGCGTTGAACTGCAATGGACCGATCGGTGCCTCCGGCCGGCCCATTGCTTTCAATGTGTGCGGGTGCGCGTTGTACCCCTGTGCGCGTTGAACAGCAATGGACCGATCGGTGCCTCCGGCCGGCCCATTGCTTTCAATGTGTGCGGGTACGCGTTGTACCCCTGTGCGCGTTGAACTGCAATGGACCGATCGGTGCCTCCGGCCGGCCCATTGCTTTCAATGTGTGCGGGTACGCGTTGTACCCCTGTGCGCGTTGAACTGCAATGGACCGATCGGTGCCTCTGGCCGGCCCATTGCTTTCAATGTGTGCGGGTACGCGTTGTACCCCTGTGCGCGTTGTACCGCAATGGACCGATCGGTGCGCACCCATTGACAATGGGCTTGCCTGGCAACGGACGCGTTTTCGAATTTTGAACGAGTCGGTTGCTGGAAAATCAGTTGGTCACCCACAACAATGTTGCAAAATCATGTATGTCATGAAGTTGAAGATTTGAAGGATGCTGTGGGCGTGTTTTGGTGCTGCTATTCCATGGATTGGCCAGATTCAGAAGATGCAAACGACTTGGACCTATCACTTTGGACACAAGGGACAGTATCTGCCTCTCCAGCACATATATATTGCTGGCTGTTCCCCTGAGAGCCCACTTGCCTGCACTACATGCTCCAAGACGACATCTGCCACTGCACTGCTGCTGTCTCTGCCCCTCTGGACCCTGCAATGGCACGTACTGTGGAGAGAGCCCCAGCCTTCAGCCTTGAAGAGAACCAGGCCCTGCTGGACAGCCTACTTCCACAGTACAGCAAGCTGTATGGGACACCAGGGGAGCAGGTGAGTGTTCTGTGCACTGCCTTTCTGAATGTGCATTTTGTCTGACTAGCAAGGCTGAGAGTCTGCACGCCACTGGCTAGCAGGCTCACTGAGTAGTTGTCACCCCCATAGTGTGTAGTGACTTGCACTGGACAGGTATGGTGCAGTGACAGTGCATTTGAACATGGTTTTACTTCCCATGCAATGATACCATGTAGTGACGTCTGGCAAACTGTCCATGGTCAGCTTTGCACTGCCTGTGTACATCATGTGCCCCTGTGACTGAGACATGTATATACAACTGTGTCATGCACGGATATGTTGCATGTGTGGTAATGGCCTTTTCACTTTGTCATCCTCACAGGTTAATGCCCATCGGAAGCAGGAAATCTGGAAGGACATCGTCCGGGCTGTCCGGTCCGTGGGGGTCTACAAGCGCCGGATCCGCAACTGCCAGAAGAGGTGGCAGGACCTTCGGGGCTGGACCCGGAGGATTGCACGGGTCCAGCTGAAGCTGTCGCCTCCTCGCAGGAGGGGCGGAACACGGACCCTGACCCCCACATGCTCCAGATCCTGGCGGTGGTCTTTCCAGACCTGGATGGGCAGCTGAAGGCCAGACAGCAGCAAGGAGGGGGTGAGTCAAAGACTGCACTGTGAACTCTGTATTACATGCTTTGTGCCCTCCTCTGGCCTGGTTCAACTGCCACAGTGCAGCAGTCATGTTGTCCAGGAGCCATGTCCCTCTATTGTGCACTGCCCACTGCTCATCTGATACCCAGGTGTGGCCCTTACAGTCAGGGAATTGTGTCACTTGGGACTGTGTCCTTGCAGTTTGCTTCACTAAAGGTGGGGGACAGCATCTGTTTCCCTAACTCTGTTGTGGGCATCATGGGTGGGTCCATTGTTCACACAATGCCTGGGTTTGGACATGTGATCTGCGTGTTGCTTTGATATGCGGTCCACTTGCTGAGCTGAGCCACCACATGTGCCTGGGGTATGTGGCACACGCCCATGCAGCGGGTGGGAACAATGTTTGGGCCCCAGGAGTGTGCAGATTACGTGTGTCACACATACATAGCCAGCTATCCACTGTCCAGGGCACATCCCTCATTCATGTGGAGCAGGACAGTCATGCCTACTCCAGGCCATGCAATGCACTCTGTACTCCCACTCCCGTGTATCAGCTGACACATTGTGCACAGTGATTTGACCCCTCCGGTGTCTGCCTCTGTGTCAGTGTGCTGTGGATTAGTTGCCAGGACTGCTGTGGTGTTTCTTGGTAGGGGCTCAGCATGCCCCTGGAGATGTGACCATAGGAGACGATACTTGTGTGTCACATAGGTGTTTGATCAGCTGCCCGTGCAGACTGGGGTATGCGAATGTGATGTTCAGGCAGCTGTTCCCCATTCACAGCAAAGTGTGAGGGGCTCAGGTTCAGAGGGTAGTGTCACAGGTCTCCCATATGTCCAATAGGTGTGACCTGGACAGATGAGGGTTGAGATGATGTGTTGTGTGGGGGATGTACATGTGCACTTGTGCAGCTCCAGGACTTGCATTCCCCATGACCTACTATTGTGACACAGTGCATAGTGTTGTTGTCTGGCTGCCAAGTCATACATCACTGAGACAGTGATGTATGACTTAACAGTCATGCCTCTGCCATGGCATGTGTCAACTTATTTGTGGTCCTGCAGGGGAGTGACATGTGCTACATGCACACCATAGTGGCGCTGGCTATCAGGACATGGGTGCATCATGGTGTCTGTCGCTGGTATGCATCACATGCATTTCCTATTTGACTCTGGGCATCCCTTTCATCCGGAAACCTGTACTGACTCAGTGGCAAGAGCTGTGATGTGTCCACACCGTCTCCTCTGCACTGTCCAACTACTGTGTACTTGGTGCATGTGTCCACACTGGGGTGTTGCAATCCAACAGACACCAGACAGATGGGTGCAAGGCCATGTGGGATGTGAGTGCCATGCTTGGCATCAGACTGACAATTGGCTTCTCCTGTTCAGTTAGGGCACTTTTAGCAATGTACAACTAATGATGCCAGGGCTTGCTCTGTGATGTGCTGTGCTCACAGTGGTGTGTGCGTTTGGTGCAGGTGACTGATGTCTGTCTGTTTCCCCATTGTTTGCAGATACATCCACGGCCACGGAAGGGGACAGCTCCACGGACCAGGAGGAGCCAGAGAGCCAGACTGGGTCAGCAGCCGAGGAGTGGTCGGAGGGACCCAGTGGCACGGAGGGCGAGGGGAGCCACACCGAGGAATCCTCAGCACCATCCACCTCAGCTGAGGACCAGAGCAACTCGGAGGATGACTCCCTTGTGGAGGCGGGTGTCAGCAGCCACCACACCCCAGCTAGTGTTGCTGTCCCCGCCACCACCAGCACCACCACCGCCCTCCCATCGGCTCCCATTCCCCAGGTCCGTGGAGGCTCCCATGTTCGGGAGCGTGTCTCCTTTGGCCCAGGCACCGCACCCCTGCCCCTGTGTCCCCTGCTGCCCTGAGTGAGGAGTCTGTGTACCTCCTTCGCCAGCTCCATGTAGGGCAGACAGCCATGCTGAGTGTCCTCCATGCGCACACCGCACTGTTGACTCAGCTGGTGTCGTTCATGGAGGGCATCTCATCGGGCATGTCTGACCTACAGAGGGGCAACAGGTCCATGGACTCCTCCCTGACGGCAGCAGTGTCCCTCCTCAGACAGTCCCTCACCCCTCCTGCCTCTGCTCCATCCACACTCCCCAGCACCTTGCCCGTCCCAAGCACACACACACCGGCACAGGCACACACCAGCACACACACATCCAGCACACAGACACACACGCCACAAACTAAACGCACACGCACGCACAGTCAGGGGACTGAAACCAGACTCACAGGGGATGGGGCCCTGGTACACACACACGCATCCACGGGCACTGCGCAGTCCTCAGTTGCCTCTCCCTCCAAAGCACCCTCCCTTGCCTCACCTGCAACCCCAAAGACCCAGCGCCTCTTCCTCAGTGACCTCGGCCTCTTCCCCTCCGATCCAGCTGCCCCAGCATCCAGGGGGAAGAGGAAGCCCCCCACACGGAGCAGAGTGCCCCTCGCCCCCGGACACCCTCCCCCAGGCGCAGACAGACTGAGGCCCCCACCCGCAAGTCCCCCCGGAGTGGTAAGAGCAAGACCCCGCCGCCGCCCTGCAGCTCAAGCACCAGGTCTCCTTCCTCCATCCCTCAGGCCCCCACTCCACAGGTGCCCCCACCACACCCTGCCCCAGGTTCCCCCACCCACAGATATACCATCCCCAAGAGGCTCCGGCCTTCTCCCCCTGCCACTTGCTCTCCCGGCACCACACCCCCGCTGCGCTTGTCTGTGCCACTGATGTGGTGAGGGTGTCCTCCCCCTCTGTCCAGCCCACCTTGCCTGTTCCCCATTCTCCTCCCCTGGTGGTAGGCACTGCAGTGGAGTCCACTACCACCCTGTCTGACTTGGGCACTGCAGTGGCGGACCTGTCCACTCCATCTGCAGGGTCCACTGCAGTCGTGCCGGCACCCACAACATCTGAGCCATGCCCCCCAGTTGTGCCGGCACACACCATGTCAGACACCTCCACTGCAGTTGTCAGTGGCTCTCCAGCACCCACCACCCCTTCCCTGCTTCCTCCTGGTGAGCCCTGATCCTGTCCCTGCGGTGCCTGGCCTACCCCCCGGTTGCCCCTCCTAGTGGATTGTCCCTGGTTTTGTGCAGGCATGTGTAGGGTGGCATCTGCCACTGTCACCCACTTGTGACTTTGTTGATGGACTGGCCATTGGCCTTTGTTTATGTTCTACCGGACTTCTACTTTTAATGCCACATATGCTGAATAAAGCAACTTTCTGTTCTCTAGTGCTTTTGCTTCTGATGTACATGATGTTGATGATGCTAAGAATGCCCTTGCTGCAGTGATGGTGATATTTGGTCTCATGATAATGAAGTGTTACTGTGCAGGAACCCATGTGGTCCAGGGGTTATGTGTCCTATCCTGTGGTGTATCCATGTCATCCATAGCAGCATCTGAGGGTGTCATGTGTTCAGTATTTGGCAATGAGATTTCCTACTTAGATTGGCAACTTCACATCTGTGGCTTCCACCCCTGCACATCTGTTGTGCCTGCCATTGTTCTATTCGTCTACTTCCCTGACCGTGTGGCCATCTCCAGTGAACATGCAGGTTTGGGCATCAATGGGGAAGGACTCATCTGTGTTGTCAGTGCAACATTGCTATACAAGTGTGTTGGATCTGTGCTGATGATTCCGTTGGCACTTCCATGACCAGGCTGATGGGACGGGAGCCCTCATTTGTTGCTAATTGTTGATTGTGTGTCCCATTGCTGCCATGGTATGGTATCTGTTCACCTCACATCTGCAGTCTCCACAGGGTATCTGCATGTGTGTGCCCATTGGTGCAAATATGTGGGTCTGCATTCGGATGGTCACTTCTGTCATTGTGTCATTGATGATTGTTGACGGTGTCAGCCCCCATGGGTGTTGTTTGTCTGCACATGGCCAAAGTTATGTCTTATTTGCACTGCAGGATTTGGCTCCCCCAATTTATGTTGCAATGGGACACATACACTACTTTGCCACTGATGTGTTTGTTGTTCTGTGACCAGGAATCATCCATGCAGTTTGGCAGTTGCACCTCTTACTTTGTCAACACTTGCCTTTTGGTCACTGTGATGATGGGGGTTTGGACCCCATTGCCACAATGTTCGAAATGTGCTTCAGCTATGGACCCCACACTTACATTTTGGTCACTGTGATGATGGGGGTTTGGACCCCATTGCCACAATGTTCGAAATGTGCTTCAGCTATGGACCCCACACTTACATTTTGGTCACTGTGATGATGGGGGTTTGGACCCCATTGCCACAATGTTCAAAATGTGCTTCTGCTATGGACCCCACACTTACATTTTGGTCACTGTGATGATGGGGGTTGGACCCCATTGCCACAATGTTCAAAATGTGCTTCAGCTATGGACCCCACACTTACATTTTGGTCACTGTGATGATGGGGGTTTGGACCCCATTGCCACAATGTTCAAGATGTGCTGCAGCTATGGACCCCACACTTACATTTTGGTCACTGTGATGATGGGGGTTTGGACCCCATTGCCACAATGTTCAAAATGTGCTTCTGCTATGGACCCCACACTTACCTTTTGGTCACTGTGATGATGGGGGTTTGGACCCCATTGCCACAATGTTCAAAATGTGCTTCAGCTATGGACCCCACACTTACATTTTGGTCACTGTGATGATGGGGGTTTGGACCCCATTGCCACAATGGTCATGGCCTGCTTGCATTGTGGGTGCCACACACATATATGTGTGGCACATGTGCTAGGGGGTCACATTGTATGTTCAAAGTCATGTTCGGTGTTGTAGGCATTTGACACAGTCTACACACGCTTGTCATGGTGTTGGGGGATGTCTTCTTCTTGCATTCCCTAGGTTGTGGTGTGCTGGTTGTGTCATGCATTGTCCATCCTATGAGTGGGGGTGGTAGTAGTGGTAGGCATCCTGCCCCCCTGGGTGAGGGTGGTAGTAGTGGTAGGCATCCTGCCCCCCTGGGTGAGGGTGGTAGTAGTGGTGGGCATCCTGCCCCCTGGGTGAGGGTGGTAGTAGTGGTAGGCATCCTGCCCCCCTGGGTGAGGGTGGTAGTAGTGGTAAGCATCCTGCCCCCTGGCTAAGGGTGGTAGTAGTGGTAGGCATCCTGCCCCCCTGGGTGATGGTGGTAGTAGTGGTAGTCATCCTGCCCCCCTGGGTGATGGTGGTAGTAGTGGTAGGCATCCTGCCCCCCTGTGTAAGGGTGGTAGTAGTGGTAGGCATCCTGCCCCCCTGGGTGATGGTGGTAGTAGTGGTAGGCATCCTGCCCCCCTGGGTGATGGTGGTAGTAGTGGTAGGCATCCTGCCCCCCTGGGTGATGGTGGTAGTAGTGGTAGGCATCCTGCCCCCCTGTGTAAGGGTGGTAGTAGTGGTAGGCATCCTGCCCCCCTGGGTGAGGGTGGTAGTAGTGGTAGGCATCCTGCCCCCCTGGGTGATGGTGGTAGTAGTGGTAGGCATCCTGCCCCCCCTGTGTAAGGGTGGTAGTAGTGGTAGGCATCCAGCCCCCCCTGGGTGATGGTGGTAGTAGTGGTAGGCATCCTGCCCCCCCTGGGTGAGGGTGGTAGTAGTGGTAGGCATCCTGCCCCCCTGGGTGATGGTGGTAGTAGTGGTAGGCATCCTGCCCCCCCTGGGTGAGGGTGGTAGTAGTGGTAGGCATCCTGCCCCCCCTGGGTGAGGGTGGTAGTAGTGGTAAGCATCCTGCCCCCCTGGCTAAGGGTGGTAGTAGTGGTAGGCATCCAGCCCCCCCTGGGTGATGGTGGTAGTAGTGGTAGACATCCTGCCCCCCCTGGGTGATGGTGGTAGTAGTGGTAGGCATCCTGCCCCCCCTGTGTAAGGGTAGTAGTAGTGGTAGGCATCCTGCCCCCCTGGGTGAGGGTGGTAGTAGTGGTAGGCATCCTGCCCCCCTGGGTGAGGGTGGTAGTAGTGGTGGGCATCCTGCCCCCCTGGGTGAGGGTGGTAGTAGTGGTAGGCATCCTGCCCCCTGGGTGATGGTGGTAGTAGTGGTAGGCATCCTGCCCCCCTGGGTGATGATGGTAGTAGTGGTAGGCATCCTGCCCCCCCTGGGTGATGGTGGTAGTAGTGGTAGGTATCCTGCCCCCCCTGTGTAAGGGTGGTAGTAGTGGTAGGCATCCTGCCCCCCCTGGATGAGGGTGGTAGTAGTGGTAGGCATCCTGCCCCCCTGGGTGATGGTGGTAGTAGTGGTAGGCATCCTGCCCCCCTGTGTAAGGGTGGTAGTAGTGGTAAGCATCCTGCCCCCTGGCTAAGGGTGGTAGTAGTGGTAGGCATCCAGCCCCCCTGGGTGATGGTGGTAGTAGTGGTAGGCATCCTGCCCCCCTGGGTGATGGTGGTAGTAGTGGTAGGCATCCTGCCCCCTGTGTAAGGGTGGTAGTAGTGGTAGGCATCCTGCCCCCCTGGGTGAGGGTGGTAGTAGTGGTAGGCATCCTGCCCCCCTGGGTGAGGGTGGTAGTAGTGGTGGGCATCCTGCCCCCTGGGTGAGGGTGGTAGTAGTGGTAGGCATCCTGCCCCCCTGGGTGATGGTGGTAGTAGTGGTAGGCATCCTGCCCCCCTGGGTGATGGTGGTAGTAGTGGTAGGCATCCTGCCCCCCTGTGTAAGGGTGGTAGTAGTGGTAGGCATCCTGCCCCCTGGGTGAGGGTGGTAGTAGTGGTAGGCATCCTGCCCCCCCTGGGTGAGGGTGGTAGTAGTGGTGGGCATCCTGCCCCCCTGGGTGAGGGTGGTAGTGGTGGTAGGCATCATGCCACCCCTGGGTAGGGGTGGTGGTGCGCATTCAGGCCCCTGTGTGCATATGTGGCATTGGTGATGGGCATCCCGCCCCTATGGTGCTGCTGTTGCTGGTGTAAGTATATTCTGCATCCCTGTGTGTGTGTGTGATGTGTCGTGTACGTGTTGTATGTGTTTTGTGGTTGGTGTCTGGCTTACCTTCTGCGCCGTACGCGTCCGTGCCTGTTCCGGTAGTAAATGTAGAATATTGGTATGATCGGGACGAAGGGATTCATGGTTGGTTCGTGTCGTTCGTCCTTCTCGTTGCTTCGCGTCGTCCTCGTCGCTTCGCCTCGTCCTCGCCGCTTCGCGTCGTCCTCGTCGCTGGCGTGTTCGCCTCGTAGCCGTGGATCGTGTTGTGGCGCGAATCGGAGCTTATGTGCGCCTCTCCCGGATGCTTTGACGTGCCGTGCGTAGCGACGGGTTCGGCGCGTACGGAAAGCGCATCGTACTTGTCCGGCCGGACGGGGCTGCATTTTTCCTTCCGTGCGACTCGATTCGGCGTTTCCGGATTCGCCTCGGTCGGAGAACAGGACCTGGTTTGGGTGAGTACGGCTCGGCCGGATTATTTGCTGTTGTGCGCATCGTACTTGCTCGTTCGGTGTGCTGTACGGATCGGTCGGAAAACAGGCTTTCGCATGGCTTTTTTCCCGACCGAATGGTATTGGGTGCGCCTCCGACCGAGATCGGAATTGGCCCCACAGTGTTCTGTGAAACCATTATGCATTACATAAGGATGACAATATTGAAGATTTAGCCCATGAAGTTCAAGGCTCTCTCATGTTGTGACCCCAATGTATAAAGTAAATAAGTAAAAAAAGTAAAAAAAGCAAAAAAGATATCAGCAAAACACCTACTTGATAGTCTCCTTAACATGCCTATAATATATCTAGATTTGGATAGGACTATGATAGGATCAATATAGGGAGGGTTGACATGTTTATACATTTATAATTATAAAAATATAAAAATGTATAAAGAAACAAAAATTCAAGCCTGCCGCCCAGTGAGAACTAAAAAGATTTTTTTTATGTATAAAAAAAAAAAGATGTTAAATAGATGTGTTTTTTAGTAATTAATATTTATTATATGTACGTACTGTGAAGCACTCAGCACTTTATAGCACTTTGCACTAATAAGGCACCTAGTTTGCACAAAAGCACTTTACTGAGAAGCGATAGGCTCAATTTGCATATTTTAAGGCAGAAATTATACTGATCTTAGAATTCATGAAAGTATATCTGTGTCATAGATACATAAAATATTGAGAACATAAATACAAAGGGTTACAAGCAGGGGATAAAGTGTGGTGAAAATAATGCATTTATGCAAAGAGATAAACCAATAAAACATCTCCCCAATCCCAACACAATGTTGATATAACCATTAGGTGGAGTAGGCTGTAATGGCCACAAAATATATACAAGATAGCCAAACCATCACATTGTATATATTCACCTATGTATTTATTCATTTATTTATGTATTTATTGATTTTTAACAATTTTAGAAATTGTATAATTGAGAATTAACTGAAAGTTAATGTAGGAAAGTAGTATCTGCTTCTTATGGTTACCCCAACTTTTTGCCGATGTCACACTGTTTTTGGACTAGTCTGACTGGGATCCTGCTATCCAGGACCCCAGTCTATCTGCTTTCTCCCTTAAATTGTAAGTATGTACTTTAGGTACACTCCAGATTGGATACTGGGGTACCCTTATCAGCCCCTAGTATATGGTACACCATGTACCCAGGGCATAGGTACCCCAGAGGCCTCCTATGGGCTGAAGCATGTATTATCCCACCCATGAGAGGCCATTCAAAGTGACACCACAGGTCTGCTACAGCAACCTGTGTAAGCTGGTTCTTGCACCACTTACTTAGATATAGGTTCACTATATCTATCTAAATCACTACACTTAAAAACCTATCAGTCACCCCTATGGCAGGCCTTATCAATCCTGAAGGCAGGGTGCTGGGTTTTACGTGAGAGGGTGCCCCTGCATGAGTAGGGCCCCTCTGCAGCCTTCAGAGACCATTCTCCAGGGTTGTCTGTGATACAGCCAGACAGATAGGTCTAAATGCATTATAACCTCGCGGTAAATGCTAACTTTAAAACGGCTGCTTAGAAACATGTCGTGTTTGGTGTCAAACACCTTGGAATCATACCTCCACACCAGTAACTGGTGTGAGAGGTATGATTCCACCCTTCCAAAGGGACATGTATGGGTCACCGGTCTACCCAGTACCAGCTTTCTCAACCTGGGCAGCACAAAATGGACGCTGCCATCCACAGACACGATTCTGCTCTCCTGCTGCTGAGCCAAGCTCGAGCAGAGGAAGGCATGACAAAAGGCATCCTGTCACAGGGAGGTGTGACCACCTCCAAGACAGGGTTTAGTGTATTGGGGCTGGGTGGGTGCACTCTGAGAGTGCCAGAAAGTCTGCACTGGGGGCACATTTGGTGTCCCTGTGCATAGTCCAGCTCAAACCAGTTCTGGGAGCCATTGGCTCCTGCTCTGGCGCAAAACTGGACAAAGGACACGGGTGTAGCCACACCTCTGTCCTGCCCCTCCCCTAGGAGGGTCCCTAGAATCTTTCCAACCCCTTCCCATGGGTATAAAGTGGGTTACCTGGCTACAGGACTTTAGATTTTACCTGGACAAGATTCTGCTAAGAAGAAACCAAGGGGCATATTATCAAGGGGCCGCGATAAAATTATCGCCGCTTTAGCGTCCGTTTTCGGGCGGAAAGCGGTGATAATTTTATCGCACTATCAGCAAGGACACGCTAGCGCGTGAATCCATGCCTCAGCGCCCGTTTTCCTACCGCCCAGCGTCGCAACGCTAATGATATGCAAAGTGGGCGTACCTTACTAAACTGACTTGGTAGATGTCGCTAACACAACTAACTCCTATCATCAATCTTGCCGCACACCCGCGTAGCGATGTAAAAAGTAGCGCAAACCACTCTTATCGCTGGTTTCTTAACGCCTGCTTTCAATCTGACTTAGCCATTATATCCTATGGGAAGTGGATTGTATGGATAAATCCACCCTGCCCTATCAACAAGGATTCACCTATCGCTGTGCTTTTATCGCTGGATTTCCAGCGATAATCGCACATTTTGCCGCTATCGCTGGATTTTGTATCGCATTGGAGGTATGCGTTGATGATAACGCGCTATCTCAGCGATATAATCCAGCGATAGCCGGTGATAATTATGCTCGCGCTAAACGCGCATAGCGATGATTATCGCTGGCTGTTGCTGATATGCCCCCAAGTACTTCGACTGTCTGCACGACGCTGGACGACTGAAGAATCTCCCTTGGAGTAAAGGAGTTACTCCCCTGCAGTTGCAGGCACCTAAGCGCAGCTGACTGGTTTGCTTCTCCCAAGCTCCTGAGGACACCAAAGATTTCAGCAACACAGGAGGTGGGTTCCCGAAGGTCCCTGTGGTAGATCTGACCTCTCAGCGATTCTGAGACCAGTATCCCTTGTGGGGACCGTGCAACTCGAACCCCTGTGCACCGCGTACATTTGCAAGTGCATATGATTGTTGGCAATTCCTGAGCTTGTGCATTGGACTCCGTGTAGTCCTGATCCCGAGCAGCATTTACACTGAAGATATCCAGCCTCCACTCACCGAGTGCTCTGTGGGCTGGTGCTTTGTAATTTGGCTCGAGGTCTCCTTGCGATTCCTGGTTTGTTGATCTGTGGGTCCTGGGGAGAGTCACCTTGTTTGTTCTTGGGCTTCCCTGGTTGCTCCAGACATGCCCTAACTCCCCATTGCTTGGAGAGTCTCCTGGGCCTTGCTGGTCTACATGGTAACCTGTTTGCTCTGCCCACGTGGGTTGCATTTGCCAAGGCTTGTTGGTGCTCCAGCTGGACATCGACCCCTCAGCACCCGACATCCTTTGTGGGACAGCTCACCTCCAGATCCTGGTTGTCCTCGACGTCTCCTGGTCCCCGTGGCAGCAGAGTCAAGCAACCCTTCTTCGCACCTGAAGCAACCGACATCGGTGGGCATTCGACTACCGAGCCCCTGGTCACCTGAAGTGACCCAGACTCTGTCCCCTCTGCTTTCAGGTTCCTCTTACCTCGAATCCAGGCTTGGATTCCACCGGAAACTCTTCGCCTTCCTGGCAGCAGTACATCTTTGCAACTCTCCATTGGAAACGACGAAGGTTTCTGACACCACATGACCCCTATGCACCCGGCTCCTCTGGGATAGGTAACACGGGTACCTTGATACTCACTGGTGGGTTGGCCTTAGAACCTCCTATGTTCCAAAGGGTTTGCTCGAAGTCCAAGTAGAAGTGTCCTTAAACTGTAACTTTACAACCGCGACTTTCCCATAGAGTTGCACACGGCACGCGGTCATGTTTCCTCACTGCACCCGTCCTCCGTGGGCGCCCTGTGTCACTGCTTTGGGTGGTTCTTTGGGGTCCCAGCGATTCTACGTGCTCTAGGCACTGTGTCTAGTCAAGTTGGGATTGTTATACCATTTCTTTTGTATTTGGTTCGTCTCCCCCTGCATCCCGCTCTGTATTTTGCTACTTATGAATGTTCTATTGATTCAGTATTGTGTGCTTTATGCCCTAATCTTGTGTAGAGACTAGTAGAGAGTGTTATATTAATAAATACATATTTTTATATAACTACTGTGTGGTTCTCCTTTCATTTAGTCATTCAGGAGGTGATATTCTGGTAAAACAAGCTGCTTTACATTCCTTCAAGATTAAGCGTGAAGGCTGCTCTCCACAGCTACCACTAGGATAGCTTTCTAAAGGTTATCTTTGACTTCTTACATCATAAGGGTCGCGTGGACTGGTACAGGGTGCCCACTTTAATTAGTGGACAGCATATACCAGGCCACCTTCTCACATTGGTGGCAGCGGTGGGATTCAAGCTTTCTATTGTTTTACCAGATAAATGTCATTGAGTGATTAACTGAAAACCACTAAAGTATTAGGCACATATAATACTTCAAGATTAGAATAAGTAAGTTCTACTGAACTTGGGGTTGGGTAAGTTAAGGGTCTAGCACACCCTTTCTCCAACCTAAGAGAGTTTAGTTCCCACTAGGTTAGGTAGGTGCATACACCACACCACACTTAGTATGTCTTCTAAAGGAGAAGCCAGTCGCTCTCTGCCTTCTAGATACAATGATCTTACATTTCAGGATCTGAAAGCCATGTGTGCTTCTAGGAAGCTGAAGACAGGGAGAAGTGCAAACACCCAACGTCTCATTGAGATTTTGCTCTTGGATGACCTTAGGAAGACCCCAGGGTCTGATGAGATAGATAGAGTGGGTGGGGCAGGGAATGAGGAAAGGCCAGGAAGTGAAACCTTCTTTGACCTGGACTCAAACCCTGACCAGGAGAATCAAGATGATTCTAACCTGGGCAACACAGATCTTCCTTTAGGTGGGGGAGAAGGCCCCAGTGGCCCTCTTTTTACTCCACCAGGAAGAGTACAGAATTTACCTAGGAGATCCAGGTCTCCCGCTGTAGAATCTCGACACTCAGGAACTTCTATAGGGACTTCCATATCAAATAAGAGGAAATCCTCTTATGATAGACAGTGCCAACTTCTGGAACTTGAGAAAATCAAGCTTAGGCTCAAGAAGGAGCAGTTGGCCCTAGACAGGGAATTCCTCGAGCTCCAGAGAGCTACAAAGAGATTGGGACTAGAGTCCCATGGTGGCAGCAACAGTGTCCCTAGGGTTAAGGAGTATACTCATGATCATAGGAACCTGAACAAGATAGTCCCTCCCTACCAGAGTGGGGATGACATCCACAAATGGATAACTGCACTAGAGAGAGCCTGTAAGGTACAGAGGGTCCCTCAAGAGCAGTGGGCAGCTATCTTGTGGCTCTCCTTTGCTGAAAAAGGTAGAGATAAGCTCCTCATTGTTAGAGAAGAGGATGCTGACAATTATTCAGTCCTGAAGAGTGCTCTCATTGATGGGTTTGGCTTAACCACTGAACAGTACAGCATTAAGTTCAGAGACACCGAGAAGACACAGACCCAGGACCGGGTAGACTTTGTAGTTTGTGCTACTAAGGCTCTAGAAGGCTGGTTACTTGGCAGTAAAGTGAATGATTTTTAAAGGATTGTACAATTTAATTATGAGGGAGCAGATCCTTAATAATTGCCAAAACCAGTTGTTGCATCAGTACTTGATTGATTCTGATCTGACCTCTCCCCAAGAATTGGGAAAGAAGGCAGACAAATGGGTCAGAACCAGGGTGAAGCAGAAAACTCAGAATCAAGGTGGTGACCAAAAGAAGCAAGATGCTAAAACTTCAGATAAGGGTGGGGAAAAGGGTAAAGACTAGAAGTCTTCACAAGGGCCCCAAAAACCTGCATCTGGAGGGGAGTCACAATCTAACAAGGGAAAAGGCACAAAGAAATCTTGGTGTCATATCTGTAAAGAGAAGACCCATTGGACAAAGGATGCCAATTGTCCAAGGGCCAAGGATTCTACTCCTACCACCACTGCCCCTAAGGCAACTGTCCCCCCTAGCATAGTTTCAAGTGGTGGTACACAGAACAAGGGAATAGTGGGGTTAACCTTGGGATCTGAGATGGATTCTGGCCTAGTCAGAATTCCAACTCAGGCTGTTTTGGTCTGTGATGGAGGCATGGATATTGTCTCCTTATTTGTCAGTCCCAGTAATCTGGGCAAGTACAGACAACAGCCTTTAATTAATGGTAAGGAGGCCATGGCATACAGGGACACAGGTGCAAGTGTCACAATGGTGACAAAAGATCTTGTGGACCCTGAACAGATCATACTTGGTGAGATGTACCAAGTGACCAATGCAAGCAATGTCAGGACAGACCATTCCTTGGCAGTTGTGAATTTCTCCTGGGGAGGGGTAACTGGCCCTAAGGTTGTGGTTAGCTCAGACCTCCCTGTGGAATGCTTGTTGGGCAATGATTTGGAGACTTCAGCCTGGGCTGAAGTGGAACTCAGGACACATGCAGAAATGTTGGGCATCCCTGCAGATGTGTTTGCCATGACTAGGTCACAGGCAAAAATGTCTTCCACTGAACAGGCCCTGGATCCTGAAAGAATGGACCAGGTGCCTTCCAAGAGAAGGAGCAGAAGGGGTAAGGCAGTGTCTTCCCCCCTGCCTCAGAGTGAAGATCAGTCTCCTGAGGGAGATGATCTCAGTCCCTATGAAGGAACTGTCTCAGAGGAACTTGAACCTGACCAGGTTGAGTTCTTGGGGACAGGGGGCCCTTCCAGGGCAGATCTGAGCCAGGAGCAGCTGAGCTGCCCCTCTCTTGAACCCCTCAGGCAGCAAGCTGCTTTTGAGGCTGCTGGGAGTGCCAGTGGGTCCCACAGGATCTACTGGGATGATGGACTTCTATATTCAGAGGGTAGATATCCCAAGCCTGGTGCTACCAGGAGGTTGGTTATACCTCTGAAGTTTAGAGGCTTCCTATTAACACTGGCAAATGACATCCCATTAGCAGGACACTTAGGCCAAAGCAAGACCTGGGACAGGCTTGTCCCTCACGTTCACTGGCCTCACATGTCAGAAGACGCAAAGGAGTTTTGTTGCTCCTGTATCACTTGCCAAGCCAGTGGTAAGGCAGGTGGTACTACAAAGGCCCCCCTGATACCACTACCTGTGGTGGGGGTTACCTTTGAGAGGGCTGGGATTTACATTGTTGTCCCATGGATCCTCCAACTGCATCTGGGCACAGATTCATACTAGTGGTGGTGGACCATGCCACTAGGTATCCAGAGGCAATACCCCTTAGGACTACCACAGCTCCTGCTGTGGCTAGAGACCTCCTGGGAATCTTTTTCAGAGTGGGTTTCCCTAAGGAGGTAGTATCAGACAGAGTGCAAACTTTATGTCTGGTTATCTTACTGCTATGTGGAAGGAGTGTGGAGTGAATTACAAATTCACCACACCCTATCACCCACAATGCAATGGATTAGTTGAGAGATTCAACAAAACCCTCAAGGGCATGATAAAAGGTCTCCCTGACAAGCTTAGGCATAGATGGGATATCCTTTTGCCCTGCCTTCTCTTTGCCTACAGAGAGGTTCCTCAGAAGGGGGTTGGCTACAGCACTTTTGAACTTGTGTTTGGACATCAGGTTGGGGATCCCTTATGTTTGGTGAAGGAGGAATGGGAGTTACCTCTCAAACCACCTAAACAGGACATAGTGGACTATGTACTTGGTCTCCGCTCCAGGATGGCTGAGTACATGAAGAAGGCATCCAAAAACCTTGAGGCTAGAAAGGAATTACAGAGAGCCTGGCATGACCAAAAGGCTGTTTTGACTGTGTATCAGCCAGGACAGAAGGTATGGGTGTTGGAGCCTATGGCCCCAGCAGCTCTCCAAGACAAGTGGAGTGGGCCCCATACCATTCTTGAGCAAAAGGGAGAGGTTACCTACCTGGTGGACCTTGGAACTTCCAGGAGCCCCCATAGGGTGCTCCATATGAACAGGCTCAAGCCATATGTGGACAGGGCAGACATGGGCTTGCTCATGGCTACTGATGAGGGGCAGGAGGAAGAGAATGACCCACTCCCTGACCTCCTCTCACAGAACCCTGATGATGGTTCAGTTGATGGTGTAGCCTTGGCAGGCAGCCTCACTGAACAGCAACAGACTGATTGTAGGAAGGTCCTCAATCAGTACAGACACATGTTTTCACTGACTCCAAGTCAGACTACCTGGTGTACACATGAGGTGGACACAGGTAACAGTCTGCCTGTTAAAAATAAGATTTACAGGCAACCTGATCATGTCAGGGACTGTATCAGGACTGAAGTCCAGAAGATGTTGGAACTGGGAGTGATTGAGCCCTCAGATAGCCCTTGGGCTAGTCCAGTAGTCTTGGTACCAAAACCTCACACCCAGGGTGGTAAGAGAGAGATGAGGTTCTGTGTTGACTACAGGGGAATCAATGCAGTCACTAGGACTGATGCTCATCCAATTCCAAGGGCAGATAAACTGATTGATACTTTGGCCTCAGCCAAGTTCTTAAGTACATTTGACCTGACAGCTGGTTACTGGCAAATCAGATTAGCTGAGGATTCTAAACCAAAAACAGCATTTGCAACCCCTAGTGGGCACTACCAATTTGTGGTGATGCCTTTTGGCTTGAAGAATGCACATGCCACATTTCAAAGGCTGGTGAATAAAGTCCTCACAGGTCTAGAAGCCTATAGTGCAGCTCATCTAGATGATATTGCTGTATTTAGCTCTACCTGGGAGGATCACCTGGTCCACCTGAGAAATGTTCAGGAGGGCCTGCAAAAGGCAGGCCTCACTCTCAAGGCCACCAAGTGCCAGATAGGGCAGAGTAAGGTTGTATACCGGGGCCACCTTGTGGTTGGAGGCCAGGTTCAACCATTGCAGAGCAAAATCCAAACCATCATGGATTGGGTGGCTCCAACCACCCAGACTCAGGTCAGAGCTTTCAACAGATGCATCTGAATTGGGGGTAGGGGCTGTGTTATCACAATTGAATGAAGAGGGTCAGGATCAGCCAGTAGCTTTCATAAGCAGAATGCTGACCCCCAGAGAGAAACGCTGGTCAGCTATTGAGAGGGAAGCCTTTGCTGTGGTTTGGGCTCTGAGGAAGTTGAGGCCATACCTGTTTGGTACTCACTTCATTGTTCAGACAGACCATAAGCCCCTCTTATGGCTAAAACAGATGAAGGGTGAAAACCCCAAACTCTTGAGGTGGTCCATTTCCCTACAGGGGATGGACTATACAGTGGAACATAGACCTGGGGGTAACCATGCCAATACAGATGGACTCTCCAGATATTTCCACTTAGAACATGAAGACTCAACTGGTCAAGGTTAGTTTAATGTCCTTGCTTTTGGGGGGGGTTGTGTAGGAAAGTAGTATCTGCCTCTTATGGTTACCCCCACTTTTTGCTGATGTCACACTGTTTTTGGACTAGTCTGACTGGGATCCTGCTATCCAGGACCCCAGTCTATCTGCTTTCTCCCTTAAATTGTAAGTATGTACTTTAGGTACACTCCAGATTGGATACTGGGGTACCCTTATCAGTCCCTAGTATATGGTACACCATGTACCCAGGGCATAGGTACCCCAGAGGCCTCCCATGGGCTGAAGCATGCATTATGCCACCCATGAAAGGCCATTCAAAGTGACTCCACAGGTCTGCTACAGCAACCTGTGTAAGCTGCTGCTTGCACCACTTACTTAGATATAGGTTCACTATAGCTATCTAAATCACTACACTTAAAAACCTATCAGTCACCCCTATGGCAGGCCTTATCAATCCTGAAGGCAGGGTGCTGGGTTTTACGTGAGAGGGTGCCCCTGCATAAATAGGGCCCCTCTGCAGCCTTCGGAGACCATTCTCCAGGGTTGTCTGTGATGCAGCCAGACATATAGGTCTAAGTGCATTATAACCTCGCGGTAAATGCTAACTTTAAAACGGCTGCTTAGAAACATATCGTGTTTCGTGTCAAACACCTTGGAATCATACCTCCATACCAGTAACTGGTGTGGGAGGTATGATTCCACCCTTCCAAAGGGACATGTTTGGGTCACCGGTCTACCCGGTACCAGCTTTCTCGACCTCGGCAGCACAAAATGGACGCTGCCAGCCACAGAAACGATTCTGCTCTCCTGCTGCTGAGCCAAGCTCGAGCAGGGGAAGGCATGACAATCGGCATCCTGTCACAGGGAGGTGTGACCACCTCCCAGACAGGGTTTAGTGTATTGGGGCTGGGTGGGTGCACTCTGAGAGTGCCAGAAAGTCTGCACTGGGGGCACATTTGGTGTCCCTGTGCATTGTCCAGCTCAAACCAGTTCTGGGAGCCATTGGCTCCTGCTCTGGCGTGAAACTGGACAAAGGACATGGGTGTAGCCACCCCTCTGTCCTGCCCCTTCCCTAGGAGGGTCCCTAGAATCTTTCCAACCCCTTCCCATGGGTATAAAGTGGGTTACCTGGCTACAGGACCTTAGATTTTACCTGGACAAGATTCTGCTAAGAAGAAACCAAGTATTTCGACTGTCTGCACGACGCTGGACGACTGAAGAATCTACCTTGGAGTAAAGGAGTTACTCCCCTGCAGTTGCAGGCACCTAAGTGCATCTGACCAGTTTGCTTCTCCCGAGCTCCTGAGGACTCCAAAGATTGCAGCAACACAGGAGGTCTGTTCCCGAAGGTCTCTGAGGTAGATCTGACCTCTTAGCGATTCTGAGACCAGTATCCCTCGTGGGGACCATGCAACCCGAACCCCTGTGCACCGTGTACTTTTGCAAGTGCATATGCTTGTTGGCAATTCCTGAGCTTGTGCATTGGACTTCGTGTAGTCCTGACCCCGAGCAGCATTTACACTGAAGATATCTGGCCTCCACTCACCGAGTTCTCTGTGGGCTGGTGCTTTGTAATTTGGCTCAAGGTCTCCTTGCGATCCCTGGTCCATTGATCTTTGGGTCCTGGCGAGGGTCACCTTGTTTGTTCTTGGGCTTCCCTGGTTTCTCCAGATGTGCCTGGCTCCCCATTGCTTGGAGAGTCTCCTGGACCTTGCTGGTCCACACCGTAACCTGTTTGCTCTGCCCGCGTGGGTTGCATTTGCCAAGGCTTGTTGGTGCTCCAGCCGGACATCGACCCCTCAGCACCTGACATCCTTTGTGGGACAACTCACCTCCGGATCCTGGTCATCCTCAACGTCTCCTGATCCCCGTGGCTGCAGAGTCAAGCAACCCTTCTTCGCACCTGAAGCAACCGACATCGGTGGGCATTCGACTACTGAGCCCCTGGTCACCTGAAGTGACCCAGACTGTCTCCCCTCTGCTTTCAGGTTCCTCTTACCTCGAATCCAGGCTTGGATTCCACTGGACACTCTTCGCCTTCCTGGCAGCATTACTTCTTTGCAACTCTCCATTGAAAACGACGAAGGTTTCCGACACCAATTAACCCCTATGCACCCGGCTCCTCTGGGATAGGTAACACGGGTACCTTGGTACTCACTGGTGGGTTGGCCTTAGAACCTCCTATGTTCCAAAGGGTTTGCTCGAAATCCTTGTAGAAGTGTCCTTGAACTGTAACTTTACAACTGCGACTTTCCCATTGAGTTGCACGGAGCACGCGGTCGTCGTTTCTCACTGCACCCGTCCTCCATGGGCGCCCACTGTCACTGCCTTGGGTGGTTCCTTGGGGTCCCAGCGATTCTACGTGCTCTAGGCACTGTGTCTAGTCAAGTTGTGATTGTTATACCATTTTTTTAGTATCTGGTTCGGTCTCCTCCTGGAGCCCGCTGTGTATTTTGCTACTTACGAATGTTCTATTGATTCAGTATTGTGTGCTTTATGCCCTAATCTCGTGTAGAGACTAGTAGAGAGTGTTATATTAATAAATACATATTTTTATATAACTACTGTGTGGTTCTCCTTTCATTTAGTCATTCAGGAGGTGATATTCTGGTAAAACAAGCTGCTTTACATTCCTTCAAGATTAAGCCTGAAGGCTGCTCTCCACAGCTACCACTAGGATTGCTTTCTAAAGGTTATCTTTGACTTCATACATCATAAGGGTCGTGTGGACTGGTACTGGGTGCCCACTTTAATTAGTGGACAGCATATACCAGGCCACCTTCTCACAGTTAAAATGTATTTTGAATTCTTATACATATTACCGGCTGGTACTGATGTTGCGATGTATAACGCCGTAAGCTAAAAATAGAGTCTTTTCACGTTGTCTACTATTATCACGTGACACCAGGGGGTTGTACAAAAAAGATTACCGTAAAGCGTTTCGTTATATGATCAAGGTCACTCGGTGACCGAAACGCGTTATGACATGAGAAGGAAACTGTGAGCGAATAAAAGAAAATTGCACCGTCATAAGAGAAGTTCGTGCTCTCTTTTCTCGCTGGAAAGGAAGTGAAAAGACGCGCTTGTTTAATCGTATATATATATATATATATATATATATATATATATATATATATGTTCCATCCTTCCTACTGGTGGCCGCCAGTAGGTAGTTATAGTTAGGACCTTGTTTCTATTCAAAAAGCGTTTTTTCTTTTGCCAATATCTTTGTCGCTGTGTGACGAATCTTCGCGAAATTTTCAAAACTAATGGTTCACTCAGGTCAGCTTCTGACTTGAAAGTTTCGGGGTGATTTGTCAAGTGGGGCCGAGAAAAAAGGGGGGTCCCTAAACGCGTTTTCCCCATGTTAATTTCCATAGGAACTTTAGACACGGCTACAGCCTGAACTGCTGAACGGAATTACACCAAATTTGGCAAAAAGGTAGGTCTTGGTTCAGAAAGCTTTCTTTTATAAAATGGTGTAAATTGATTCAGTAGTTGCTGAGAAAGTAAGAAAATAAAAATATCGATATCTGAAGGCTGAGGAGGGTTCGCGAACCCTCCCAAGCACGAGCTTCATCCTGATTGGCTGCCAACACCTCAAACCAAGAAGTGTTGACAGCCATCTTGTGACTCGGTAGAACTAAGCTTCGCTTCATGGAAGCGAGAGCACAAAACCTGCTCTCGCTTCCATGAAGTGAAGCAGAATTGCTTTGGACAAGGGGAGCTACATGTTAGCAGCTCCCTTGTCCACAGGAGGTGGGGAGCCAGCTGGGACTGCGGGGGCATTGGGGCTCCCCCCGCGGTCCCCAACATGAGGGCTGGCCCCGGGAGATGTGTTCCCTGGGGCCAATGGTGGCCCAGGGAAGGGGGGCCATGCAGCCCCCTTCCGTTTTGATTTAAAAAAAAAAACAGATAAGGCCGGGCTCCGGGGATGGGATCCCCGGGGCCAAAATTGGCCTCAGGAGGGGGGCCGCGCAGCCCCCCTCCAAAATCATAATAATAAAGGATGGGCAGTCCCCAGGGGATGGGGTCCCCAGGGCTAAAAGTGGCACAGGGAAGGGGGGCCACACGGCCCCCCTTCTTTAAAAAAAGGTTTTGCTGGGCCCCGGCGGATGGGGTCCCAGGGGCCGAAACTGGCCTGGGAAGGGGGCCCCTCTTCCTCTATAAATAAATAAAAAACAAGGCCCAGCCCCGTGGGAGGGGTCCCTAAACGCGTTTTCCCCATGTTAATTTGCATAGGAACTTTAGACACGGCTACAGCCTGAACTGCTGAACGGAATTACACCAAATTTGGCAAAAAGGTAGGTCTTGGTTCAGAAAGCTTTCTTTTATAAAATGGTGTAAATTGATTCAGTAGTTGCTGAGAAAGTAAGAAAATAAAAATATCGATATCTGAAGCCTGAGGAGGGTTCGCGAACCCTCCCAAGCACGAGCTTCATCCTGATTGGCTGCCAACACCTCAAACCAAGAAGTGTTGACAGCCATCTTGTGACTCGGTAGAACTAAGCTTCGCTTCATGGAAGCGAGAGCACAAAACCTGGCGGATGGGGTCCCAGGGGCCGAAACTGGCCTGGGAAGGGGGCCCCTCTTCCTCTATAAATAAATAAAAAACAAGGCCCAGCCCCGTGGGATGGGGTCCCCCGGGCCGTAATCGGCCTGGGTAGGGGGACGGCGCGCGCCCCTCTCCCTTTTCAATTTTTGTTTTTGTTTTAAATGGCTAAGGCATCGGGGGATGGGGTCCCCGGGGCCCAAAAGGGTTAGGGTTATTGGAAGGGGTGGGGCACACAGCCCCACTTCCTAAAATAAAAAAAACAAAAGAAACCGGGCAACTAGCGAGAGGCCCCGCCCCCTCCCTGCACACCTATGCAAACGTGCCTCCTGGCACGTTCTGTGTTGGGGGATTAAGTCCCCTTGAATCCTGAGGGTCCCTGGGGGCTAACTAGCCCACCAGGTACCTCCAGTAAGCCCCACACAGTGGGATTGCTGAGAGGTGGTCCGAGGCCACGCCCCTTGTTACACCACTCTGCAAACGCTTCACTTGGCACACTGCTGGTAGGGCGTTGAGGTTCTCTTGTGTCCTGAGGACCTCAGGACTAACTTGGACTTCATCCCCCAGGTTTCAGGGACGTTATAGTTAGTTGGACATTTCACTCGTACAAAACCAGAGAAATTCGGCCGTTATAGTTTGTTGAGCTAAGTATAACTCGTGCCCCCCAATGCACTGCTGATGACATCACATATTACATCACTCATGACATGGTCAGTGACATCACTGATGACATCTCAAATCTCAAAAACTTTGGCAGGCACGTTCCCTCCATAGTCATGGTTGAGAATTCATTCTCGTCAAGTCCATGAGCAAGGAATGAGGAGGGAACATCCCCAGAATTGGTGTGGGTGTAGGGGTTTGTCCATGGCAAGAAACATTTTGCCTAGAAGACAAAGAAAATAAAATTATTAACTTATTTAAGCATTATATTTACACAAGAATACGTTTGGAACTGTTACATTTACCTATGGATAAACACACCTGTGAGTACTCATAGAAAGGTGCCACAGTCACAGCTTTACAAGAGTGCTACTGAAAATGTTTGAAAATGTAAAACAAAAATAGTCCAAACGTAGGTGTATGCCTAAGCGGATAAATTGCAGGCCTTTATGTGAAACAGGCCCTGTGTAAGATAGCTTACTGAAAACTGTTCTCAAATCTGCCTGCAAAAAAATTCCTCATCACTGATGGAAAGAAAAACGATGTTTAAACAGAAAAAAGCAGGGTTATTAAGGAGTCTCAAAATGTTGTCGTAAGCAACATTCATTGTTCTATTACTTAATACAGCCATAACGCATAGCATGAATCCAGTTTATTATAAAGGGGTTTTACCATGAATGTAAAGAAACTCCTGCAAATGTGTTTTATGTAGCTCTTTGTTTCGAAAATTTATATTTTCAACCATAGTTTCAGAAGGCAGAAAAACACAGACAACATGTTTGCAGCAGCAGCATGCCGAAGATCAAGTTGACGTGCTATACGCATAACGGTGTGTGATGAAAGATACAACTGAAATTAAGTTAGGAATCCAGGATGTGATGGAGGGGCAATGGAAATTAATAATAATTTGGGCAGCGCTAGACAGCACACTTTCATATTTTCATTAGGCATCACACTTTCATATTTTCATTACCTATTTTTAATTTTATGCTGGAAAAGATGATGTGACTAGCCTAACACAAAGCTGGCCTTGGTGCACAGACCAAGGCTGATAAATTTAACAGTGAATAACACTCTCTACAGAGGGTTCAAATCACTGTTAATAGTCCAACCCTCGGTTATGTACCTATGCTGAAAATAAGAGTGCATAAGTGAAAGGACAATTGCTCAACAGCATGGAACAAGAACGCTAAGAGTCGTTAGTGCCAACATTCTAAGCATTGTTATTGACTGAATGATCTCAGCAACTATACAAGTAACCAACATATGTGAAATATATTATAGTCCGACAAAATATTATTAGTTATCTCCTACGAGTGCCTCTATTTTTCTAACACTGAAAGTCACTACATTTGACTATACATTAAATATTACAATTTCAAACCTTTATGTGTTTAGTTAGATGTTTTCACATAAATAAAAAATAGAGGCTCTGCATGATATGCACATTCAGAATCAACAACTAGTGTGATGGAATAATGCTTTGTCTTTCATTTTATATTTCTTTCACATACTCTACTCCCTCATCACTTCTTAAAAATTCCTGTTGTCAATCAAGGTCTGTCCTTGAACTCCAGGACACCCCCTCTTCGACTCAATACCAGAGCTAGTTGTGACTCTGCTATGCTACATCGACGGAGACCTCTAGACCTGATTTCATTGCAAAACGAATAATACACGAGTAGATCCTTCAAACAAAATAAGAGGTACAGGGTTCAATTTCACAGTATGCTCTGGCATGTCAAAGGCCACCGACTAATGACATTGTGAGATTCTGCAGCCTGAAAACAGAGGGGCTAAGATTAAACATGCATTCCCTACTAAATTATACAACAAGGCAAAAAGTTTTATATTCTGGAAATAGTTGATGATTGGTAGGAAAAAAGCATCCCATCTTTTTGTATGGTACTCCTTTTTTCTTTTGTTTTCCTTGTTGTGTGCTCCATTTTTTGTATTATTTTTGTTTGGATAATATTTCGCTCATAGTGATATAGCTAGCCCAGCACAAACTTATGTGCCAGACCTTAAAAGGTAAGTGCAGAAAGTGTGCAAGTGAAGAAACAAAGTTTGCCACACGTGCCACTCCCAACCTGATTGCTATGTTTTAATCGATTCTTGAAGAGAATGTATACAGAGCACAACTTCTACTATCATCAGACAGCTAACAGGAAGTTTAAATGAAGCAGAAGGACAGACAAGAAGTTCATGGGGAAGGAGAGTGCTACAGATTCAACGACTGAGATAATCTCAGAAAAATAAGAACAAAATGGCAATAATAACACTCTAATGTTCATTTTTATAGTTATCCAGATCAGTTATACTAACACCAGAAGTTGACTTTCCAACTTTGGAAGAACTCAGTAAAGTGGAAGAAAGCCATTTAAACTTAGATGGACAACTTTCAGAGACATGATAGACAATAGGATTATAATGATAGGTGCCACGTCTAGTGGAATGAAACGGTAATACTTCAGACACAGGGAAAGCTGATGGAGTGAAGACAATCCAGGTAATGGAGAGTAGCCTTTTGACTTATAAGGCCATATAGTTTGATGCCAACAAAACTACATAGAAAGCATCGTACAGAGGATTCACGAAAAGTGAAGTTGATGACCACTGGGCATCCTAACAAAATGGTAACATTATGAAACTGTTGGCAAGTAGGGAAATATAGCACCCAAAGCATCACTTACCAAAGCAAAGGACAATAAAAAAATATATAAAAATAAATGCAGGAAATAAAGACATTTTTTCATAACGGGTGTAGACTATCCCAGTCTCCTACTACCCTTTGAGTGGATTAGAAAAGACATCGTACTGAGGCTATAGCAAAATCTTTGGGTTTTATTTAACTATGGTCTGAGGTTCAGATAAACAGTACAAGATAAAGAGTTGTACGCAACCAAGCACAGTATGTGCATAAGGAATGGAAATGGGAGTACAGTCTAAACCCTACATTTGAGCAAAGCTTGAACACATAAGAGAAGTTCCAACACGAAGATAGCATTAGGAGTCACAGAAGTAGCAAGCTGCCAATTCATTGATCATAATGGACCGAAAAAAATAATTTTAAGGGAAATTAAGTAGTTCATATTTGCATTCTGGAAGATTCTGGAACTGAAAAAGCTAATCAATTAAAAAAGGAAATAAGGTAATCACAACTGTTGTTTAGAGAAAAAGCAATAACAAAAATATACCTAGGTTGTCATATCTGGGGATGTAAAATTGGGAAACAAATATGCCTAGGACAAATACCATTATCACGCAGCATTGAGTCTATTTTGCTCTTGATTCCAAATCTTCCCACTTGTAATGGGGAAGAGTTCATTTTTCTTAAAATAAGACAGCTAACTTTCTTGCACTGACCTTTTCTTCCATTTTTGAGGAAAGAAGCAAATCTAGCCCATAATTTGGCTATCTTCTCAGTCCCCTTTCTTCACCGTCATCTTTTTGATCACCCACTGTGTTCTTTTGCAGTGAACCTCATTGAAGGGTAAGGCAGCAAAATGTCCATTGCAGTATTTTACATTATAATCAAAACCATAATTATACTTACAATACCATATACAGAGGAAAAGGGACACAAATTAGTCCGGCCTTTCATTTGTTGAATAAAGTTATAAAAACATAAATGTGAACTGTCCCAAATGTAAAAAAAAAAGGCTAGCCAAAGGTGAGGTGCAACTCTTTAACTTAGGGGATTCAATAAGCTCTTACAGTTTGGTGAAAGCCTAGCCCTCACAAAGTGCTGTATCTAAACCTCCTGACATTCTCTTCTCCTTTGCCTAATGACTCTACCACCACCAACCATTGTGTCTACATTTGGCTATACAAAATAGGACACTGTTGCGCACTGCAGAAGATAACACTGCAGAAGACAGTACTTGTTTTCAGTTTGTAGCTCAATAGGCATAATAAAACTTCTTCAAGGCAAAGGATATACTGTTGAATTGTGCTGAAGAGAGTATTTCTGTTGCACATAAGAGTGTATTTTTATTTTTCACATAGCAGTGGAGGCTTAATTAAAGGGATTGCCTTTTAAATGAAAAAGTTATCATTTCTATTATGTCAGCAGCATCGTAGACATGGTAAAAAGACTATTTTTTGAAGATATATATATATTGTCAAGGTACATAGATGTGGAGTTATTTATAGTAAAACTTTGTTTACCTATAGAAACTTACATTCACAATATTTTTGTCCTTGGGGGGGCGCTATAGGGCGCGAGGCAAGATGGCCTCACTTTAGTGTTGCTCCGCCCGGCTGATCACCCATCCGCCAAATATCAGCTGCAAATAACGGCATTCACGCGCTTCAAACGCGTGCCCTGCATGGGGTGACGTCCCCGCTACCGGTTAGAACCACAAATATTGCCAGGGCCCCTCGAGCCGCCAGAAAATCGGTGAAGACGCTCTGCCGGCAGCGCGGCCAACATGGCGGCCGCCATCAAGCTGTGCTGACTGGGAGCACCGGCCGGTGCACTGCAGTGCTAGCGTGAGACGATCCAGCGGTACTGAGCCCAGTGTGTGTATCGTCGGCGGATGCCCGCTCCTCCCTCCCTGAGTGGCTTCCTGTGGGGGCTCGAGTTGGCTAGGTGGCGCCTGCACGACTTGGAGCCCACACCCGGCTGCTTGCTGCCTGCGGCCCTGGAGAGTGCTGCCGGACTGCCGCACGGAGCCCAGAGAATCCCGCAGAGCCCACCTGAGGACCTGGACTACCGCCGCGTGGGAGCGTCTGTGCCCGCCGCGGGCTGCGGTAGGTGGTGGGTTGCCCTTGCCTAGGCCTACGGCCGCGGAGGTGGTGTGGGCCTGGGCTGTGGGCCGTGGCCTGCCGGCTGCGGCCTACGTGCGAGGTGCACGGCGTGCACGGGCCCACCTGTCCTGACTCAGCATTAGTCTCTGGCCGGGAATATTGGAGAGGCCCCCCTGGTGTGTGCTGTGCACTTGCTGGCCTAGTTCATCGGATGCTGCCCGGGAGCTCCCATACCAGGGACATTGCACCCGCCTATTGGGGACTGTCTTTTGCACTGTGCCGGAGACCTGGCTTGGCAGCGGGGTGTACTGCATGCATTGAGGGTGCAGTTGGGTGTGCACGGATCGCGCATTGCTGCTGTTTTGCCCCCTGTGGTGCTGCGCCCTGGATTGTTGCCGCTTGAACGTCCCCTTCGGGCCCCTGTGGTTTAAAGCTCTCGGCCATCTGTGGGCTGCTCCCGACAGAGCACTGCCCTGCCTGCCTCACATCGTCGCCTCTCCTGCATCTTTCTCTACCGGCTTCGCCCTGTTGGCGGGAGCATACTGGCAGGCATATAATCCCCCTGCGGCAGACAGTGCAATAGAGTTGTTTCTACCTTGCCCTGCCATATTTCCACCCCTGGCCCGGTGCCTAAAACGAGCGCTACGAGTGACTGTGTGTGGGGTTGCAAGGGGAGCCTCTTGTCGCTTGCTAATCGCATTGTTAGACTCCTGCGCTCTGCCCGCTGCTTGATCCTTTGAAGGGTACTACCTAGGTGTTGGAACTGTTATTTCAGGGCTGCATTCTCCACCCTCCATTATGGGGAAGCCTGATAAGACACAACCCCGCCTCACGTTTGAGGTGCGCAAGTCCGGCAGGGTTCAGCAGAAAGCAGCTTCGGACTCTGAGGATGATGCACAGGGGGAGGGGCAGCCCAATCTGGAATCCACGTTGCTGGCAATGCAGAAAAGCCTCCAGGCCATCGAGGGTAGCATGTCCACCATAAATCATAGACTGGACCACATGTCCGCGCAGCTGGAAAAGCAAAACGCAAGAATGGGGGAGATGGAACAGTGGTCTCCACTGCGGAGGACGGACTTAGTGACGTTGCTGGCAAGGCGCTCAGTATGGAAAAGGTCTTGGCGCTTATACAGGCCAAGAATGAAGATTTGGAGGCCCGGTCCCGCAGAAATAATATCCGGATTACGGGCCTTCCCGAATCCACGAACACGGGTAGGATGGAGACATTTGTTGAGAATTTAATTAAGGAAATATTTGGCTCTGAGCACTTGTCCTCCATGTTTATAATCGAGCGTGCCCACCGCTCTTTGGCGGCGCGCCCGATCCCGGGCGCTCCACCTCACCCTATCATTGCTCGGCTACTGAATTATCGGGACCGTGATGTCATTTTGAGGCTGGCCGGGGACAAGGGTACCATCTGTCAACAGGGTAACACACTGTCCTTTTTCCCGGACTTTACTGTCGCTGTGCAATCGGCGCACCGTGAGTTTGGAGCGGTTAAAAAATTCCTGCAGTCCGAAAGCATTCCATACGCCATGCTGTATCCTGGGTGGGGCCGGAGGGGAACTTCAAAATTTTCACGTCCCCCAAGGTGGCGATGGAATACGTGAAGCAGCTGAGGAAGCGCCGGCGCGACGCCACAACTGAACAGGCTGAGGAGGAACTATAATAGTACAGTGGGCTGGTATTGGGCCTGCTTTATGGCTCAACCTGATTGTGGGACTCACCTTCTATGTTATTATACTGCGTTTACTGCTCTACCATATATATGGGCGGGGTGGGGAAGTTGTCCATTACACCTCTGTTGGGATGGATGTCTGAAGATTATGAATTTGCTTTTTTGATCTTAGCATGAGTACTAGACATGATCAGCCACCTCCTACATAGTGGGAGGACAGTAGCACTCTAATGCCCCCTGTTTGGGAGATCCCCACATCATGTACTCTCTTTGTTTCTCTTGTTGGGGTTTGTTTGACCTAGACTGGGATGGCTTTGGCAAGTTGGGTATGCCGAAGTGGGTGGGGAGTCAGTGGGGGTGGCGGGTTGGGTACAGTTGGCACTTTCTGATTGCAATATGTCTGCATCCTGGCGATATGCTCTAAATGTTGTACTCCGAACATGTATGCATCTAATGTTTATTATGGCTCATGAGTGGTAATTTTAGATTCCTCACATGGAATGTATGTGGCCTTAACAGTCCTAAGAAGATTCGCACCGTGATTGCGTGCCTGGACAGGTTGAATGTTCAGGTGGCCCTGTTGCAGGAGACCCATCTCACTAAGCTTTCTGAACGGACTGTGGGCATGCGGTGGGCTGGGGTGCGGATTGCCTCCTCTTATTCCTCGTACTCCCGGGGGGTGGTGATACCTGTCAAGAAGGGAGTCCCATTTCAAGTTCATAGCACAGAGATAGACGAACAGGGCCGGCTGGCTATTGTGCATGGGACGCTTGTAGGTACGAGAGTGCTTTTAGTGAACGTCTATGGTCTGAATGTGGATGATCACCCCTTCTTTGCGGATGTATGGCATCGCATTTCTGCTTTACCCGCTGCTGAGATTATTTGGGCGGGGCATTTTAATACATGTCTGGACGCGAATGCTGACAGAGTGGGAACTGGGGCAGCGCGACATAGGCAATCCACTGATGCACTCCTGGGGATACTGGACGCCGGGAATCTGCACGATATCTGGGGCATGAGGCACCCTGGTGCCAGGGAAAGCACTTTTATCTCTACTGTGCATGGCTCGTGGTCCAGATTGGATTATTGGTTGTTGTCGGAGGCCATTTGCACCTGGGTGGTTGATGTTCAACACTTGGCCAAAACTCTGTCTGATCACTCTCCTGTACTCCTTGAACTAAGGGTTCCCAGTTGCGAAAGACCCCCGTTCTTGTGGCGGCTGCAACCGTCATCCTTGTCAGATCAGGTTTTCAAGCATACAGTTGGTAAAGCTATTCATAATTATTTCAGGGAAAATGAAGGGACGGTTGACAACATGGGGGTTCTTTGGGAAGTGTTTAAGGTTACAATTCAGGGGTCTGTATTGGAGCACAGGCCGGGGTCCTAAAGGATCTGCGTCGCAGAATAAATAAGCTTGCTGGGGAAATAGCCGCCTTGGAGCGGGCCTACGCTCGCAATCCTGTCCCCGAAACACTGTCTGCGATACGTGACCTCATATCGGAGCATAACGAGACAGGGATTAAGAAATGGTGCATAGATCTCGACGGAGCACTACTCGTTATTACGGGGAGGGGGGACGCCCTAGCCGAACGCTGGCGCAGAATTCGGCTGCTCCGCGTAGCCAGGCCTATATTACCGAACTGCTGGACAGGGAGGGAGTGGCACACTTTGGCACTTCAGAAATTAGCAGAGTGGTGCTGGATTTTTATTCAGACCTGTATGGGAACCGGGTACAGCCAGCTGCGGAGGATATCCATGCCTACTTAAATGATTTGGCGCTTGGTTGGTTGTCACTAGACCACAGAGAATACCTCACGCAACCGTTTGACGTTGAGGATGTTAAACTGGCTATTATATCGCTCCCAACTTGCAAAACGGCAGGACTGGATGGGCTTCCTAGCAAATTTTATAAGGCCTATGTGGATGTCCTGGTGACGCGACTGCTGGATGTATTTGCTGAGGCGTACGACTCGGGAACATTGACTCCCTCCCTTAAGGAGGCCCTACTGGTAATGCTTTTGAAGCCTGATAAGGAGGCGAATGTATGTGACTCCTACAGACCCCTCTCTATTATCAATATCGATGCCAAAATATTGGCCAAAATGATTGCTACCAGACTTCAGCCATTAGTTCCCAAACTTGTCCTCCCGGGCCAGTCGGGGTTCGTGCCCTCCAGATCCACGATGCACAACCTCCGCACTATTTTTTCTACATTACACTATTTTGAGCAGGATTTTCAGGTGGTGGCCATGCTCCTAGACGCGGCCAAGGCCTTTGATTCTCTCCAGTGGGAGTTTATGTTTACCGGTCCTGCTGCGGATGGGCCTGCCACCGTTATTTTTAAAATGGATTCACCTCCTGTACACTGCACCAGTAGCACTGATTTGTGTGACTGGCTGGGTCTCCAACTCCTTTCCTATCAAACGAGGCACGCAGCAGGGTTGCCCCCTGTCGCCCATGCTCTTTGGGCTTGCACTGGAGCCCCTGGCATGCAAGCTGCGTCAGCGGCATGCTCAGGCGATGCTGCGGTTTAGACAGAGGCCCTTGGTGGTGTCATTGTATGCAGACTACATGCTACTCTACGTCCGCGAACCCGCCACATACTTATCGGAACTATTACGAGAGTATGTTAAATTTGAGAGATACTGGGGCTTGGGCATAAACTGGGCTAAGTCCACCGTGTTTCCGCTGACAGCTGGCACCAAAGAGATAGAACTAGATTTTCCCTTGAAGTGGTCGTTTGATCCGGTGAAATACCTTGGTATATGGCTACACAGGGACCCTGAGTTGGTGATCAAGGCTAATTATGGCCGGGCCGTTGACACGATTACAGACCAAGCTGCGCGCTGGGCTAAACTACCTCTTTCCCTTGCAGATCGCATTGCGGTCATAAAAATGACTTTTTTACCTAAACTCCTCTATTTGTTGGTCAACATACCAATCCGTTTGAATAAAGCGATGTTTAATATGCTGCAGTCGACCCTTTTAACGTTTGTCTGGGGGGGTGGGAAGCCCCGTTGTAGCTGGAGTGTGTTGGTTCAGCCGTTTGAACGCGGTGGGTTTGAGGCCCCTGATATGCGCTTGTATTACTTATGCGCACAGGCACAGTTTGCGCATTTTTGGTATTACCCAAAGAGGTTCCAGCCGCATACGGCGGTTGAGGCAGACTCTGTGCTCCCGATGCCTCTGATGGCGGCTGCTTTGATGGGCGGCGGAGGGGGCCCGCGAGCTGAAATTAGTCCAGTTCACTGCACGGCCTGGGCATGGAAATCCCTTGCTAGTAGAGCGCATTTGGACTATATGTATGCACCATCACTGCCGCTTGCCGCGCACCCTGATATCTCTGCTGCTCGACAGCCGGCGGCCTTGAAGACACTGGGGGAGGTGGGGATTACTCAAATTGGCGACTTATATAAGCAGGCCCAAATCCGGACACTGTCGGACCTGCGTAATGGACGGGACACTGGTCTGATGCTGGGGTTCACTTATGTGCGTGTGAGGCAGGCAATTCGAGACAATTACCCTGAATATCCGGCCGAGCCGCGCACGCTGCTGGCACTGCGGGCGGTGCTAGCGGGGGAGGACCGAAGGGGCCTGATCACCAAATTATACAATGCGTCCCTTCGGGAAACAGAACTAAGTGAGTCCCCCTCTTATACTAAGTGGAATGCTGTCTTGTGCTCTACACTGTCACTAGGTGCCTGGAAATTCTGCTGTACTTTAACTGGGCGCTTGACGGCAAATTGCAACCTCCGCATCATCCATTTTAAATACTTGCATCAGCTCTACTATACACTGCTTCAATTGCGAAGGTTTGGCTTGCGTGAAAGTGCATGCTGTGTGGGCTGTGGGCAGGCTGACGTGGATTTTATGCACCTAGCTTGGCATTGCGCTGGTATATATAACTTTTGGTTACATGTCACGCAAGTGTTAACTGAGATTGTAACGGAAACTGTAGGTTGCGCGCCTGATATATGTCTGCTGGGCTGGGTACAGAAGCTTAAACCCTGCAATAGGCGTCTGGTAGCCATTTCCACCTTGTTTGTCAAGCGGGCTGTAGCACAATGTTGGGGTGCAAAAACTGTACCGACGGTTAAGAGGTGGATCCGTGATTTAATTTATTGTAGGGGCCTATTGGGAATCTACGCGGAGGAGCTGCCTGAAGCTTCTCGCCCTAAGGACTTCTGGGCTCCCCTCTCTGGGTACCTTCTTGCAAATCCAGACTTGACATAACTTCCTGAATTGGTGAATTCTCTATATGGGCCGGGTGCGTTGGGACTGTTATTGAATATTGCGATGTGTCACACTGTACTACTGCCAGATGTATCAGACGTATGTATTAGTGCCAGGATGGGGGGGATGTGGGAAGAGGGCTTGTTTGAAAGGGGAGGTTTCTTTGAAATGTAAAATGGCTTGTATAAGATATATTTGACACAGATGATTCGTTGAGCCCTAATCTTGGGGCGATTTTTGTTTGTTGCTATTACAAGCTGCTTAATAAAGATACTAAAAACAAAACACAATATTTTTGTCCTTGATGTTCTTAACATGATATTTTGTCCACACAATATTTTTTCCCCAATATTTTGTGTAAACATCTTTGATCAGGTTGCGCAGTGAGCACAGGACTCATGTCTGAGCAGTCACTTAGGGTGTTGCGTCTAACACACAAAAGATGGTGCACCAGGGTTGAGGTAGGAGAAAATAAATTCTTTGAGCATTTTGATGTTATTTATTGAATCAACAAGTTTAATATACAAGATAAAAATATACAATCAAGGGTTTCTCTTTTAGATAATGTAATTAAATTGTTCTGACTTACAGAATATGTTTTACATTAAAAGTCTGAGGGATAGCAACGAACCTACAGACGCCAAAACGCCTTTTACTGCAGGATGAAGGCTCTCACCACCTGGAATGAAGAACAGCTACCTCAAGCTTAATTCAGACAGGACCGAAGTCCTCATCATGGGCTCAACCCTCTCCTCCTGGGATGACTCCTGGTGGCCTTCAACAGTTGGACCCCCCCACACCCACAGACCACGCACGGAACCTCAGCATCATCCTGGACTCCTCGCTCACCATGAACTGCCAGATCAACGCCGTCTCATCATCCTGCTTGCACACCCTACGCCTGCTCCAAAAGATATTCAAGTGGATCCCCACTGAGTCCAGAAAGATGGTCACTCACTCACTCATCAGTAGCAGAATTGACTAGGCAACATACTCTACACCAGCATCACCCAGAAACTCCTCAAGCAACTGCAAAACATTCAGAACGTCTCAGCCAGACTCATCCTCAACATCCCCCGCCGCAGCCACATCACCAGCCACCTGAGAGACCTCCACTGGCACCCAGTCAATGAAAGAATCACCTTCATGCTCCTCACACACACCTACAGAGCAGTCACATTCCACGCACCCACCAGAGACCTTTGGCCAGGCCAACTGGACCTGGCTACCGTCCCATGTATCTGCAAGACCAAAGCCAGAGGAAGATCCTTCTCCTACCTTGCAGCATTGACCTGGAACACCCTGCCTCTCCATCTCAGGCAATCACTGTCACTGCCTCAATTCAGGAAGGATCTCAAGACCTGGCTCTTCGACTGAACCACAGCACCTTTGATAGACCAGGAGCCCCCCCCAGCACCTTGAGACCCTTACGGGTGAGTAGTCGCGCTTTACATGTCACTTGTTTGATTGATTGATAGGGTTAATTGTGGTTTCAACTGCAAGAGAGTGCCCTGAATGAAATGATTTTGAAATATATAGTATTTCAGGGTTGTAGGCATTATTGTTGCAGAAACTGGTGCAGGGTAACCTTAGAGCGTTGCTAATCACTATAGGGATGCTGCCAGCGGACATTTCAGGAGACACTGATAAAATAATGTAAAATACTGCAATGAACATTTTGCTGCCTTGCCCTTCAGTCAGCCTCACTGCAAAGTAACACAGTGGGTGATAAAACTGATGAAGTTGGAGAAAGGTACATCTTTCATATCTGAAGTTCACTGTCTACAAAATATGCACAGACAAAAATGCATGAAAGAAGATCATGGAGCGTCTATCTATCTGTCTCTCTATAGATAGATAGATAGATAGATAGATAGATAGATAGATAGATAGATAGATAGATGTGAAATGAATAATGAATAATTTTTTTTATTTGTTTCAAATAATAGAAATTGCTACAAAATTGTGCACATTATAACCTTTTCAAGAGCATTATTAGATCTTAATTAAAACATCAACATATTTTAACATATATATTTCAACATATATTATTTCATTAGGCTGATTTTCAAGCAGTGCGATTAAAATAGAAAAAGAAAGAATACAAAAGTATATATATAAAACCTTTAAGATTCAATATATAACCGCAATATTGGTTTTCTGTCTTTCATCTAGATTGAGGCTGGGACTTCACTTACGAGCCCTTGCAATTGTTGTGCAAATTTTGCTAGCCTTGCCAGTTCCATCGGGGTTTCCAGATTAAAAAGAAGATCCATTGCTTCGGAGCAAGTGCAGGTGCCGTATTTTAAAAACAGTGGTTTTAATTAAGTACAACGTGCATGCATCAAGTTTGGACAGATACAGACTAGGTGAGCCAAGGTTTCGTCGTACTGATGGCACAGTCTGCAAGAGGAGACCTTCTCAAGAGATTTCCAGCAGGCGTTTATATCTTTTATTGGCAAAACCATAAGTCTGACTGACAAAATTTGTTTCAAGATTGGTTTGTTCAGTGCAGAAGTTAAATATGGCTAGCTTCGTTTGTCTTTGTAGGAGCTAACTGACCTGACTATTGCTTCCAGCCCTAGGTCTTCTTGCCTAGCTAAAAGCCTTACTTGTTTCTTTAATAGTTTTTAAAATGCCCGGTTGATGGATACAATTACCCCAGTTTGACATGTCAAGATTTAGTTTAATACAAACGGTGGATAGAAAGTCTGCCCTGGGGTTTTTGCCTTTTATAAAAAGGTCCTTCAGAATTGTTTCATTGAGTTTAGGGGTGCTGCACAGGTTCCTCGATGATAACGGACGATGGATGCCCAGTGTTCGTAGGATTGTTTGCTTAGGCTGAACTCCAACCGTAGAAGTGCTTTCTGTGTGTGGGCTGGAATTTGGAAGATCCGTTTAAATGCTCGACAGTAGGCAGACTCCATAGTATTGACTAGTGCCCCAGGGAAGACTAATTGACCATAGGAGATGAAGGGGAGTAACTTGGCTTTTATGACCTTTCAAATTGGCTCATTGGATGGACTGTGCAACTTGGAGTTTAGTTTGCACAAGGCATACGTTACTGCCTTGGCTTTTGCTTCTATAGATAAAATGTGTGTGGTGGGCTTGCCATTGCTCATGAGCCAAACCCCCAGGTAATTGTATTTGGATGTAGTGAATATTTTCTGGGTACCTAATCTCCAATGTTGTTTAAGTTTGTTTGCATATTTACCAAAGATCACTATTTTTGTTTTCTTAGCGTTGACTATTAGATTGTTGGCGTTGTTGTATATGCTTAGTGCATCCAATGCTCTTTGGAGCCCCATCTTTGTGTGATCCATTAATACCATGTCGTCTGCATACTGCATTAAAAACAATCTGGTTTGCCCAATTTTTGGTGCTAAAAGGTTAGCTAGTGATATAGACTTGCCCAGATCTGCGGTGTATAAATTAAAAGGCAGAGGCACCAGAACGCAGCCTTGTTTCAGTCCTCGGTCCATAAACACTTTCTTTGTCGCTGAGTTCTTGTTTCATTTAACACGTACCCAGGTATCAGTGTAAAGAGCAGTGATGGCTTTCAGCAGCACGCCTGGGATCCACAAGTTTTGCAGTTTTCGCCAAACTAAGTTCCTGTTGATGCCGTTGAACACAGCGGAATAGTTCACGAAGCAAGCAGAAAGAGGATGCTGCTTTTCCTGTCTGGCTTGTTTGATCAGGTGGGCCAGGGCTAGAATATTGTCTAGTGTTGAGGCACCAGCCCTTAAGCCCGATTGGAACATCAGCAATATTCCTTCGTCGTTAGCCCAATGTTGAAATCTTGTAAGAGGAGGCTTGAATATGCCTTTGCCTCAATGTCCAGGAGGGCTATCATCTCATAGTTGGCGGGGTCAGCAGCGTCCCCATTTTTGTGAATAGGGTGTAATAGAGAGCCTTTCCAGTCTTCGGGAATTATTGCATTGGTCATGCATAACTGGTATAGCAGTGTAAGTATAGTTTCCCAGAACTTACAGTCCTCTTTTAATAGTTGTCCTGGTAGACCGTTGGGGCCCGGGGCTCCATTGCTTATGATATTCTTTAATATTGTTAGCACCCGGTTGTCTACAGCGGAGGGCATGCTTGCTTCTTCACTGACTATTTTGCCTTGCCATAATAATTGTTCTGAGGATGTTCTGCTGACTAGTGCTCGACGAGAGTGGTTGGTTGTCTGAAAGGGTTTGGGTGATCGGCCTAAAATAGAGTGTTTTCACATGATTGATGCATGCGTGGCTTGAGACTCTGTTTCGTCGGTCATGGACGTGCCCTGCCAGTGTGTTGATATATTGCCAAAATTCTGCTTGTCTGCTTGGAGCTAGGACACTGTGGATGTGTAGCCATTGGGATTCTTCATGCTGTTTTTAAAAAAAATCCATGTGTTTCTCCTGTGCGTGTTCCTGGCTGACATCCACTTGTAAAGTGACTCTTCGTCACCCATCCATTTGTAATTACGTTTGGCTCATCTCAGAGCTCTCTTACTTTGCAGGATCTTAGTGCAGTATGGTAGGTGTTGGCAGCACGCCCTTTCTTTGGACCTTGACCAGGAGTTTGCTACCTTGCCCTGCAGTGAATTATACAACTCTGACACCATGTTAGGCCATTTTGAAAATATGTTCCCCTCTGTGTGCTCATTGTTAGTTGTCAGCCAATTGTGTTTCCAAGCTGCCAAACCGGATGTGTCTATTTTATTCCACTTCAGTTATTTCAATAGCGTGTGGATTTCTTCCGTGTCAGATGAACTCAGTAAGTTTATGCGATTGATGTTGCGTGCTTGCAAAGAGACTGCCATGAACAGAGGTAGATGGTCACTAGTCAGCAGTTCTGGTTTTCAGGACTCGGCTACATGCTCGTAGAGGTCAGTACTCATGAAAACATAATCGATAGTTGATTTGTGATTATGCAGGGGGTGATCTATTCTAGCGTAAGTGGCGTCTAGTGCGTCTTGTACAGACTTTAGACAGTGGGTGTTTAAAAATGAGTTAAGCTGCTCACCCACTCGATCCCTGGGTAGTGTGGCTTCTTTTTCTGTTGCCAGGTTATGAGTGTTAAAATCGCCGGCCATTATTATCCCACAATTTGGGTAGTTGCTGAGAAATTCTTCTAGTGTGTCGACCAGTTCCCTCATCTTGCTATGTCAAGGGTTTTCATTACAGTTGAGGTACACATTCAGCAATAAAATCGCTATTGGGTACCCATTCATTTTCAGGCCTTGCAGATGGACAGCCTGGACCATGTCCATGCTCGTGGGAGACTTTGCTGACTGTATTGTTATGCCAAGGTTTATGTATATAGATAGACCCCCAGATGGCCTTTCAAACAAGTTTTGCTTTTTTGCTGGAAGGTGAAACTCTCCGAATCCTGGAATTGACAATGATAACAGTAGCCAGGTTTCCTGGAGACACAATAGGTTCCCTGCCTGTAGAAATTCAAAGGCAGCCCTGTTATTTAGCGTTGTTTTAAGCCTGTATCAGATTAGACAGGCTTGGCCTTCGGCAATCCTGACATTCGGCACCGCCAGAAGGCAGATTCATAAGAAAATATTTGGGCCCAGGCACTTAACTTTTTTTTCTCCTCAAAAATAGGCATTGTAAACAACATGTGTCCCCTGCTTCCTACATTGTTACAATTAGGGTTTTTTTGGTGGGGTCTTGTGCACTTGTTGTGCATACTCAGCACAGGAGTGTTTAGCCTTTGGAATTCAAGGAGAAAATGTATTTTATTTATTTATTTGATAAGTTTTATGAAGCGCGAACAAGACCCGATAGGGTATCAGAGCGCTGTACATATAGGCAAAACCATAAAGGAAGTTAAACAAACATAGGGTGATCACATTAGGTATAAAGAATCAGAGCATTATATAGTTCAGAGGTAGATCCATGTTGTACACATGAAGCAAAAGTTAGTTTGGTGACTTCAGGTCTATAGTTGCAGGAAGTTTTTCAGGAATAGACCTTTGACTTGTTTTTTGAATGTGGCGGTTGAAGGGTTAGCTCTGATTTTGTGCGGAAGAGCGTTCCAAATTCTTGGAGCAAGACCGGAGAAGGAGAGGTCATATGATTTCTTCTTGAATTTTTGTGGTTTCAATAATAGAGTGTTAGAACTCCTTAGGGTCCGGTTCAAACCAGATAGTTCGAGTTTGTTTGCCAGGTAAGTTGGAGTGTAGTAATGAAGTGCTTTGTGCATCAGGCAGGCTATCTTGAACCGGATCCTAGCTTCGAGAGAGAGCCAATTTAGTTGAGTTAGATCTGGTGTGATGTGATCACGTTTTCTTGACCCATTAGGAGTCTGGCTGCTGAGTTCAGCGTAGCCCTTCGGGGGGCCAGATTGACTTTAGGTAGCCCAGCCAGGATCACAATTCCGTAATCTAGGCAGGAAATGACTAGGGATTGGACTACTAGCTGCATGTCATCAGGCGGCAGGAAAGGTTTGAGTTTCTTTAATGTGTTGAGTTGTTGATTGGTTCCTCTGATGGTTGCACTAATGTGGTCTGGCATATCTAGGTGTTTGTGCAAAGTCAAGCCTAATGATTTAGTGGAGTCTACAATGCGAGGAGCGCAGTTGAGCACTGTTAGTTGTTTGCGCCAGTCTTGAATGGGGGCAGAGTTAGCAATCTGGAGGAATTCCATCTTGAGCGTATTTAGCATCAGGTGATTGTGAGATAGCCAATGTTGAGTTTTCAAAAGAGCGGAGTTAAGAGTTTTGATATCATCCGGTGAAGAGATTTTCAAATTTAGTTCAGTATCGTCGGCGCACATGTGATATTGTACATTAGAGCAGTTCAGAATTTCAGTGAGGGGTTCCATGAATACGTTGAAAAGCATGGGCGAGAGTGCGGATCCTTGAGGCACTCCAACTGATACTGGTGTACTGTTAGACAGAGAATGGTTGACTTTGATTCTTTGTGTTCTGTAATGTAGTAACGAGGCAAACCAAGCTAAAACTGGGCCGGATAACCCCATCCTTTTTTCAAGGAGATAAATTAAGTTGTCATGTTTGACTATATCGAATGCTGAGGAGAGATCAAGAAGTATTAGTAAGCAGGATTTGTTCTGGTCAAGTAATCTCAAGGCGTCATCGACAATGTGTGTTAAGGCGGTTTCAGTACAATGACCAGATCTAAAACCCAATTGGAATTGGTCCAGGAGTTAAAACTGTTCTATATGGTTACAGAGTTGTGAGTGAACACATTTTTCTAGCAGTTTGGTTAAAGTCATGCTATTAGAAATAAGGCGGCAGTTGTTAGGATCAGATAAGATTTCATTAGGTTTCATTAGGTTTCTTAGGGTTGGGAGTAACTTGACCTATTTTGAGGTGGTCAGGAATCAAGCCCTGCATGAGTGATTCATGGACTATCTAAGACCAGAGTGGTAGCACGGAAGATCTAAGTTCTTTGAAGCACTTGGCAGGCAGAGGATCATTGAAATGATTTGAAGGTTTAAGTGAAGTTATCGTTTTGAATAGTTCAGTACCATCTGGTAGTGAGAAGCAGTTCCACTACGCATTGTGTTTTGGAGTATATTCCATATAGCCAGAAAGAGGGGAACTTACCATGGGTAACAATGGAGAGGTAGTGGGCTGGGTCTGAAAATGAGTATTTGGTAAGGTGAGCTGCAGTTCAAGTTCAATTTTTCTTGTCTTTTCTTTGAAGTTTGTAGAGAACTCCTCATCGCTAGGGAAGGAGTCCATAAGTGTAGAGTGCAGGTTAGTTAAGTGATTTGCTTGTTGTTTGACAATTTGTAAGAGTTTTTTTGGTCTGTTTTTGGCATTGTCTAGCTGTGATTTAAAGTGATTGGCTTTGGCGCAACTTCTTGTCATCCTCAAATGCTTGAGGTTTGTTATGAAAGGAGAGTTTCTCCATGATCTCTCTGACACCCTTAGTTTGTGTCTTTCCTCGATAAGGGAGCAGTTAAACCAGGGATTGGAGTGCTTGTTCGGAATCCTTTTGAGCTGTTTTGGAGTAATTTCATTAGGCAAATTCGTCATGGAGGAGCTGTAAAGATCAGTAAGGTCATCCAGATTTGACTTATATGGGAAAGGAGGAAGAAGGTTAATGCTGATGTAGGTGAGATCATTAGCGTTGATGTTCCTCAGATCTCTTGACCATTGTTTGGTCTTACGAGGTTGTCCTGGTCAGATCATTGCTTTTTCCATGATGAGAAAAGAGTTAAGGTAGTGGTCTGACCAGTCACAAGGTGATATGTCATCCAGTTGTATAACGCTGTGTTTGGTAACGATTAAATCAAGGGTGGCGCCTTTTTTGTGGGTAGGTCCGTGGCAGGATTGGGTGAAGTTTAGGTCTGAGAGGAAAGCCTTGAAAGTGCACACTAGGTGATCATTTACGTTGTTCCAGTGTAAATTGAAATCCCCAAGGAAGATATGGTTATGGTGTTGCTCAGAGTTAGAGGAAATTGTCTCCATTAATTGTTCGACAAAAAAGAGACTATCACCTGGGGGGGAGGAGGGGGGGTGATAGATTGTGTGGAATGTGCAGACTATTTTGTCATTGTTACAGATTTCGATGCTGAGGTGTTCACAATTGGACTCACTTTGCTCAAAAACGAATTAAAGAGATTGAAGCAGATACAGAAAGAAAGTTTCTCATTCTCAAAAGGAATAATCATTTAAAATGTGCAATGAGAAAAGGAGAAATATCACAAATGTACAATTGTTACACTCTAGGTTAGCTATATTTGCGTTTCCAGGCAGCCAACATATCCAATTATAAATTTATAATCAAAATGGTTGGATGGTTAAAAAGATATCTACTTTGTTTACTTTTCACCCCCTCCATCCTTGTGTGTTTTGTTTGTTTGACTAGTCTATAGTGAAGCCTGTGCATAATATTTAATTATCTGTGAGCTTACACAGGTCCAGCAACCCCGCCAGACTAACTTTTTTCATGTTAAGTATTTCTTTGTAGTACAAACCACAAAATGACTGAATATTTCTGGAAAACATTCTACTCATTTACCCCCTCATCTCCATCCTCCTCATATCAGTCATAACCACATGAGGCGTCTCCGCCTCCCGGCTCAGAGATTTCCCACACCCAAGGTTCGAAAGACCTTGTTGCCATAGAACTCTTCTATGTCTATATCCCACTATATATGACCCACCCTCCCACAGCACTTTCTGTTTCTTTCTCTGTCCACACAACGGACGTGGTGAGCCAAGCATACTTTCATCACTTGTATATGCTTACCTAGTGTAATTTCTGTGGCTATTGCTGCGCGCTGTGATTTTCTAAACTCCTGCACTGGTCTGCAGTGTGTTTCCTGCCCATGTGCTGGGCTGGGCTGGGTAGCGTTGATACACTGTATTCCAGGCCGCTCAGGAGCTGCGTCCTAGGTCAGCATCTCAACTGCTCCCAGTGCGCATGGGCATGTGTGTGGAGTGGAAGGCATTCGGGTAGATGTTGCAGGTGAGAGCTTGTGTCCTATCAACATATTAAAAGCAGGAACAATGCTGTTTAGCGCGTCTGTTTCCCGTATTTCTGCAATGAAGATGTGCAAAGTTACTCAGAAGCAGCATCACATGGTGCTGCAGGATGCAGATAGTGAGGAGGTTCTGCACATTTCCAGGACTGACTTATAGTCCTTAATTAAGGAGGCAGTAGACTCTGCAATGGCAGAGCCTAGAAATAAATGCCTAAAGGAGGCGGAGGCTGAGTCTGAAGAAGATCAGAGTGGAAAATATGTCATAATCAGGTGGCTTGTAAAGCTCGACTACTCACCCATAAGGGTCTCAGGGTGCCAAGGGGGAGGGGGGAACTGCTAGTCTGTCGAAGGCAAACTCCCATGATCTCCTCACCCATATAAGGGAATTTCTTGGTTTTGAACTTAAGAACCAGCAAGTTGAGAGATTTTGTTCCCAATATTGTTCTTCAGATGTCGAGGATTTACCCTACGTTCTCTTATAAAGGACATAATATTAAAGGGATCAAAAGATTCAAATGAATCCTCCATTCCTTGCTTTCTCAACAAGAGGCACCTCTTGAAACACTTTGATTGAAATTCCCCAAACTCCAAAGGTTAATACCATCTTGGCTTCAATGGCTTCTACCTTCAATCTTACACCTGATGACGCAACACTTACGGGGATAGTGGATAAGAAGGCTGAATCCTCTCTTAAGAGCTCATATGCTGAATCTCATTTTGTGATTTGAGCTAATACATATGCTGGCTATGCCACGCAGGTCCTTCTGAAGGATTTACAACTCTTCTATGATTGTATTCAAAATTGTGGTAACCTAACACTTCTTCTGGCAAGTATGGAATGCTTGTATAAATTCCTTTCTGATGTCATTTTTGACAGGCTATGGGCCTCTAAAGCTTCGGCAGGAGCTGCAATAACAGAGCATTGTCTAATGTGGATGAAATCATGGAAGTTGGAATCATCTGAAAGAATCCTTATCCAGAAACTGCTATTTACAGGTCTTAAACATTTTGGAAATGAGCTTGACGAAATAGTCCAAAAAGCTGCTGAAGAGCAGAAAATTATTAAGCCTTTTAAACTGTCATCCAATAAAAAGACATTTATTTCCAAGTGACTGGGGTTGAATTACCAGGAGAAACGTTGCTTTCAAGACTGGGCCTGAGGTTGGGGGGGCTGCGTTTGGCAAAAAATCCCGACAAACCAATGTCACCACTAAGCACCAACCCAAGCAATGACTATCTACAAGTTGGGGAAAGGTTAAGTCATTTATTTCTTCAATGGACAGCTTGTGTCTCAGACCAGTGGGTGCTGTAGATTGTGAAACGGGGTTATCAGATCCCATTCTCCCAATGCCCACACAAGTTATTTCATCCTAGCCCATTAACAAAAGATCATGCAAAATCTCAGGGAATGCTCCTTGGCAGTCAAGTCCTGGTTAAAAAGGTAGTAGTAGTCCCATTCACAGGGGAACAAAGAATGATGGGCTACAGATGCCAGCTTCTGGGGCTGGAGTGCTACCCTGGAGGATCTAGAAGTAAAGGGTTTTTGAACTCAAGAGAAGAGTCACAATTCTTCCTATTTGGAGCGAGTTGATGGCATTACATAATGCTCTGTCGGCCTTAGTCAGTCAGTTGGAGGGTCAAAATATTTTGGTTGGAACAGACAACCCGGTTACCAGATGTTCTATCAATAGACAAGGAGGTACAAAATACAGGTCCCTGAATATGATTGCAGGACAGATCTTCTTGTGGGAGGAAGTTCACCTTCTAGCTCTAGGGGCAGTGTACATTCAGAGGTGCTTGAATTGCTAAGTAGACAAACAACACCCTCCAGAGAAGGACTCACCTCATGTGCGTCCTCTCTCTGAACGCCATGGAAGCAAATGGCTTACAGCACATCCCCGGCAGCATGTGATGACATTGGTGCGCTGTGGGTGACAAAGTCATCAGATCGCCGGGGGAGTCGGGGGTGGCAGCAGAAGCACTTCCGCTTCTATCCCCAGTGGGGGCCCGCAGATGGATGGCCCATGGTGGGAGCGCCAGTGCTTCCCCCATGGGTAGGTGCGAGTATGGAACGGTTCCTTCCTCAGCACACCCACCACGGCTGAAGATGGAACCGTTCCATCTTCAGCATGCAAGGGATTAAAGGTACTGATTCCGAGTACAGTGGTCTTTGACCGCTGTACTCTCGGTGGTGCAGCGGTGGCGGTCCTGCGTCCGTCCTATTTCGAGGTGGCATTTTGGACCGCCCACTGCTGTGATGGCTGCACCAGGCGGTGGCGCAGAACACAGGCCTATATAATATGCAAGGCTGGACAATCGCGGGCCACTGAGCATATTATGAGTTTCCCCTTCACCAGCCTTTTCATGGTGGGCTCACCACCATGAAAAGGCTGGCTGAGGGGAAACAAAGGACCCCCATACCCCCGCCGCCACTGGGATTTATTCAGAGTGGCACAACATGTGCCCCCCTGTTTTCAGGCACCCCTAGTTTCAGCACGGCGTGGACTTTATAGTCCATGACGTGCTGGAACTTCTTTTGCGTTCCAATTGCAGTGCCCATTTTCTGGACACTGTCATGAGGACGGCAAAAGAAAGGACCAAAAAAGCCTACCAGACATGAGTTGTACTCATAATCGGGCGGGCAGTCCCTGCATGGTTTTGGCGGTGCTGAGCTGGCGCAAAGCCGGCGCTGCACCGCCAAAGTCATATTCGGCCCCTTAGTTCTTTTTATTATGCAGTGCACATTGACTTATAGGGTTGTCTTTTACATTTTGGATGTTTGTGAATCATTGTATTTTTTCACACATCGTAATTAATTTAATTAATTAACATCAGAAGCCTTGTATTTCAACCAGGGTATTTAAGGTCCAGATTAGGGACCTATGAAGATTTCTTTAATTTTCCTTTGTAAACGTTTTGCCATAATAGATGGAACTGTAAAATATACACAGAATCTTGCTTTTGTTAGCAGATTATAGCATTTTACTGGCATTGTGCTGTCCTTCCCTTCCACCAATGTATCACTAACCAGACCATTGCTGTTTGTCTGGGAAATCATATTTCTAACACCACAGTCTGTTGTGGGTTAGAAAGACACAAGTAGTTGTGAAGGGGGAACTCATTTTCCTACTTATTTGATTCCACAATTAGTTCACTCTACAACTCCTGTAGGGATGTCTTTTTTTGTGAGTCTTTTTCCTAGCCTGTCAGAGAGGACCCTTGTCCCTTCTGGGTTTTGGTTTGTCAGTCTTCAGGAGAAACAAAAATAAATTAGAGGAAAGCTCTTTTAGAAGGAATGTTGAATTTGGGTTGCTACTACCATCTCTGATAAACTGTGTTTTTGTGTCTTTTTTTAGAGCATTATAGAAGGGAGGAAGTAAGTAAGACATCTGCGTTCAATGGCATAAGTGTCAAATAATTATCCAAGTTTACACTCTACAACTTGGGTATGTAGTTACCAAACTCTGTGGATAGTAAAAAAGAATGTTGTTTGTATTCCAAGTGTTCTACGCCAAGGCTAATGAGCAAAAACTCACCAATTAATTACATTTCACCAGTACCACCAAGCCTGCCACAGGCTGAGGCCTGTTCCTGCGCCAATGAGGAATATACGTAAGTAGCATCTAGATCCTCCTGTGGTCAGTGTTAAAGCATGTATATCTTCAATGGCTTCTGTTTACTTCGGTGTCTCTAGGTTCTGCACTTGTTTTTAATGTTACTAGGAATTCATCCTGAACATTACTTTATTGTAACAATGGATTGGTATGAGAGAGTTATGAGAGATGCCCACAGAGCAGCACCATCCCCCACTTCTTCCTGCTCTGCTTTGTTATAGCCTGTCAGGAGGAAATACACATTGTTTTCCACCAGAGGAGCCCACAGCTGCTTCATCTGAACCCATGGCTAATACATTTTGTCCTAAACATTATCCATTGTATAGACAATGACATAATGCAGTTAGAAAAATAACAGTAGCATGGGCTCTTACTCTCTTTGCTTCGTAAAGATAGATTGACTTGAGCTCTTGTAGTCTTTGATACGCAGCTTGGGAGACTATCCATTATGCAGTATAAAATATGCCATTCATGTTAACTAAAAATAATAAAATAAGTAGTGCCTCGACTGCACCGATTACTTCTTGCCACTAAGAATCATATGTACAAAACATTTTTTGAAGTTACAAATGGCCCAATTCGCCGATTCGGGCTGTTTGCGACTGCAAAACGTTTTTAAAATGTACAAAACGCAATATGTGGGTGAGAGAGAGAGATGAAAGAGCAACAGACAGGTGACCTAGAAAAAGTCTGAATGGAAACGTAGAGTGGTGCAGTAGGAATAGTTAAAGAGAGACAAGCTCAGAGGTAGTGAGAGAGAGGGAGAGAGGTTGAGAAATAATAAAGAGAGTCTTCCTAATGTCTGAATCACTTTATCAGGGGGGCCGTTAGACTATGGGGGCCTAAATGATTGCTAGTTTGCCTCTGCCTTAAAGCATTTCTGTTAGTGGCTCTGCTGCAGATTGAATGCTTCTAAGGAATTTCTGACAGAGGAGCTGACTGAGGCTCAGTCATCAGATACCTGTTGTTCCCCCATCTCTAAATGAGGTGACACAACAGCAAGTTGGGTGGAACAGGAAATCTGCCGGAATATGATTGATGTCCCCTTACCACCCACCTCTAAATGACCTCATGAGCCATTTCAGGTGAGAAATGACCTTGTCAAGGAGCACTAATGTTTGATCACTCAAACTGGATGTAGGAAAATGCCTCTTTTTGCATGATCACCCCTATTCTTTTGGACTAATGCTGCTGTTTTTTGACTCTGTGCACTGCGACTCTGCTCACCTGTCCCCAGTGCCTGTGCTCAAAAATTGACTATCCTCCTACTTGGCATATAGTACTTACCTTTAAATCACTAGTAAGTGGTATCAAGTGCACCCAGGACTCTTCAGTTAAATGTCACTAGAGGACTGCAGCATACATTGTGCCACTGTTAGACCTGTCACCCTTAGTGTGGTCTTCCCCAAACATTTTGCCTGCTTACCTCCTGTTTTTGCTGATTCTTTTTGTTGGCTTTAGGACTCTGAGCACTTTACCACTGCTGACAAGTGCTAATGTACAAGTGCTTCTACCCGAAACATGGTAACATTGATGTATACATAATTGGCATATTTAGTTTACTTGAAAGTCCCTTGTAAAGTGGAATACCATATTCCCAGGGCCTGTAACTTAAATGCTACTAGTGGGTGTGCGGAGTAAAAATTAACAGGAGTAAGGCCCGTTAGCCCAGGTGAGCACTGATTGTGCCACCCACACAAGTGGCCTTTCAAACCTGTCTCAGGCCTGCCATTGCAGGGCCTGTGTGTGCAGTTTACTGCCACTTTGTCTTGGTATTTAAAACTAGTTGCCAAGCCTTAAACTCTTCTTTTATTACACATTTCACCCCCAAGGTAGGCCCTAGGTAGCCCATAAGGCATAGTGCTGTGTAAGTAAAAGGTAGATCATACACTGTTATGTTTTGCATGTCCTAGTAGGTTAACAAACACCCAAATTTGTTTTTCACGACTGTGAAGCCTACTTCTCTCAGAAATCAGCATTGGGAATTCCTTAATACACTTGTAAGCTGTAATTCCTGATCAGAAAGGAGTAGCTGCATCATGTTTTATATCTTTGGAATGGTAATAATAAATCCTCGTTCATGGTAAAGTTGGATTTAACATTACTATTTTAGAAATGCCACTTTTAGAAAGTGGACATTTCTCTTCTCTTACTGTTCTGTTGCCTGCAGTCTATCTCCATTACACATCTCGGGTGGGTGACAGCTACACTTTGTGCATTCCCTCTAGACAGCCAGAAACACAGGAATGGTAGATGTGACAGAGGACACATCAGCATTCATCTGCATTCTGATAGCTCTACCTGAGCAAGAAGAGAAGAGGGGAGCTGACATTTACACCTGACTAGGCAGTGTCCTGTTTCGTACACAAAGAGCAGATTACCCCCTACTGATAGTCTGGAGCCAGGGCTGGGAAGAAAGACCTGTGTGCACTTCAAAAACCCTTCTTTGAAGTCACCCCAACTTCAAAGGCACAACTAGGTATAAGTACTGGGACTCCGACACTACCAAGACAGTACACTACTGGACGTGGGAAGAACTCTGCCAGGAGTAAAGACTGCTGTGCTACAAGGATTGCCACTCTGCTGGACTGCTGCTCTGGAAAACTGCTGTTCAGCTTTGCTGTGCTGCCCTGCTGCCTGCTATCTCTGCCCTACGGAGGACAAGGACTGGACACATCTCACTTGAACCCAGAGAGACTCCAAGGGCTTGCTGGCTTGCCCCCTGTTATGAAGTCTCAGGGCCATCAATTACTTCCTTTGACTCTGCCATCTGTGAGTCCTGCTCTACCAAGTGGTGCCAATCCGGTCCTGGGCCCTTGAAGTGAGCCTCTGCTGTACAAAACCTCAAAATCGATGCAGGGACGGCCTTGTGCCAATCGGAACTGACGCATTGCCCGCCGACACAGGAGCCAATCGACGACATCGCTTCGACGGACTGCATGGCTCAACAGTGATGGACAGCGTGGCTCAATGATGATGCATTGCCTGCATCGTGAAGGGGTGCTTCGACAAAGCCTTCATCGCCTGCCAGATGGGAACCGATTCATCGATGCTTCGCCGCTTCCTCCATTAAAGGTACTTTTCCTGCGAGACCTGCGTGAGTGCTGTAGTCAGCCTGCCCACCATCATGGTTGGCCTGAACTTTGGATTTACCTCGGTCCAGCGCGACCTCAAGTAACCCCTAAGCACTATTTGCTTCCAAGCAGTACATTTGATTTATTATTTAAAAATTCATAACTCCGGTTCTACTTGTTGGATATTTGTCATTTTGGTCCTGTGTTACTCATAAAAATATAATCTATTTTCCTAACCCTTTGTGGAGTATTTTTGTGGTATGTTCATTGTGTTATTGTGTGTGTGTTCCACAAATACTTTACACATTGCCTCTGGAGATAAGCCTGACTGCTCTGTGCCAAGCTACAAGAGGGTGAGCACAGGTTATCTTTTAGAGTGTATCTAGCTTATTTCTGACTAGAGCGGTGGTTAATACTCTGACAACAAGAAACCCCAGTTCTAACAGCCACCAATAGTGTGACGGTTCAAAACATGACTGCAGGCCTAATGCTGTAGACTGTCTGTGCAGTTTTAAAACTCAAATTCAACCTGCCAAAATAATGACAGGCCTATTCCTTCCTTTAAAATAATAATGTCAGCCTTTAATGCCCATAAGGCAGTGAAACTTAAATAACTTCAAAGAGGCCTACCCTGTCACAGGCATGTATAGCTAACACTTGGGCCTGCCCCCACCTATGTCCCCCTCACCAGCCATGGACCAATCCTAGTGGGAGACTAGCTACCACTAGACCCAGTCTGGGTGACCACAAAGGAAGAGTTGCTCATTTCCCTGCCACAGGAGCTCTGCGTAGGGGCAAAGGTTCTGCCATGTTGGATTTAGGTAGAGAGGGGCACTGTAGGATTATTTGCAGTAGGGCACATAGGCCTGCTACAAAATGCGTAAGGTTACTCCCTATTGTTTAGGGAGGGGGCAGGAGTTACCTCTGCCCACAGGTTAGTGCCAGGCATACATTTGGTACCCCTTCACATCATCTTCAGAACACTACTGGACCTGTGAAGGGCATAAGAAGGACAGCACCTGCTGTTCTTTGGATTAGATGTGCGAAACCTTTTTGAGGTTGCAATTGGCTAATTCACAGAATCAAGCCATTTGTGAATGCAAAAGGCATTTACCAATCTACAAACCTCAAATTTGATTTGGTAACTTGCTATCAAATCTCAATTTGGGTTCGTGAATTGGTATTTGGAAGAGGCGTATTTAGGGCGTCCCTTCCAAATACCGCTTCACATTGGTATGTAAGAATGTTTTGCGACTGAAATGCGATTGCAAAACATTCACACTTTACTGCCAACTCAAAGTTGGGGGTAACCCATTAGTAAATAGTAAGGGACCCCTTCCCCTTTCAGAATGGTTGAAAAAATAATTTGTAAGAGCAGGCAGTGTTTTCTTTTTAAACACAGCCCGTTTTCGTTTAAGGAAAACTGACTGCATTTAAAAAAAGATGCCTTTATTTAAAAGCAATCACAGACATGGTGGTCTGCTGACCCCAGCGGGCCACCATCCCTGTGATGGCAGCGAATTGTAGTGGGTCACAAATTGCGACCTACCTCATTAATATTCATGAGGTAGGTCTATTTGCGACCCATTACGAATCACTAAGTGAAACTCAGTGTGTTTCATACATTAGGAATAGCAATTTCCTAATTGCGATTAACAAAACATCGCAATTAGGAAATCGCTATTCCTCATCTTCGTACATCTAGCACTAGAGGCTTTGCATTTTTTATTAAGGAAGTCGCAGATGCAGGTTAGATGAGATAAAATCTTTATTGAAGTCAACAGGACATCAAGAGCGCTCCGACCTGGAAGCTCACATCCTCCAACTGTCCCCCACAGAATACTCGTAACACTGAAGTTCCTTCCATTCCCTTGACGCACCGGAATTCCATACATCAAGGAAATGGAAGAGAACCTAACACATCTTTCCCCTTAACGCAACACAATAAACAAAATGATAAAGGAAATAATTATGTACATGAATAAGGAATACATTTTCATTGTGGCAAAACACAAGAATTAATTCAAAATATAATCGTGCAATTTAGAAGGTAACTTAATGATCCTAGAAGAATGAGAACGAACAGTGGAATTGGTATCATCATTAACATTCTTGTTGGTTTGAACACTTAAACCCATTGGTGACCTAGAATTGGTGTCACTGTTGATATTCTTGTTGGGTTGAACATTCAAACCCCTCCTCGACACAGAAATCTTCCCTTTGTTCCACCACTTGCCATCACTCAATTTGACAGCACCTTTGTTAACCTTAACCACCTCCTTGAGAGTAGAAAATTTGGATTCTCCTTTGGGTAAAATCCTAGAACATTTCACCCTTACCATGTCCCCCACACAAACATTCAACTGTTTGGGAACAGGATCGGATAGTGTTTGGTCATACTTTTTCTGTGCTTCAACACGCTTCTTACCAACTTCATCAATTTTATCTTTAGGCAAGACAAATCTTTGTTCGCCCATCCATCTTCTTAAAAGTTTAGAAGTGGGTATGCGACCTCTTAATAAAATAAAAGGAGACACATTAGTATCAGAATTGGCTGTGGTGCGAATTGCCCACAAGAGTTTCTCAATTTCAGCCTTGCAATTCAATCCACTAACTTTAGCTAATTGCACATTCTGTTTGATGACCCTATTAAAACGTTCCACAAGACCGTTGCTCCTTGGGTGATAAAGGGAAGTTTTGACATGTTTAATGCCCACAGAATGTAGAAAATTTTCAAATTGGATTGAAATAAACTGAGGACCATTATCAGAGAGAAGTTCTTCAGGAACGCCCTCTCTGGAAAAAGTGATTGAAGAAATGTAATGATGGAAGATGAATCAACATTTCTTACCCATTTAATTTCAGGCCAACGACTGTAAAAATCCATGAGAACAATGCCATACTCAGGTAAATTGGCAGATAATACAAAGGGCCTATAATATCAATGCCAATTTTAATCCAAAGTTTATCAGGAACTTGTATAGCTTCGACAGGAGAAGGACATGTTACCTGTGATTTATCACTAATGGCACATTCCATGCAATCCCTGACAAAATGTTCAACCTGTTTGTCTAAGGCTGGCCACCAAAAATTCTCTCTTACTCTCCTTTTCATGGCACGCATACCTAAGTGACCCTCATGTGCTAACCTCAGAACCTTGTTTCTCATGGCTTCTGGGACCACTAATAATGAAGCTCTGTACAAAAGACCATTTACTGTAGATAACTCATCAAACACATGTTTGTATTTATGTACACAATTGTGTTCATCTATATTGTGAGACCATCCTTGACACAAAATTTTTGATATTTCTTTAAATTCGTTATCAGATTCGGAAGCTTCTCTCCACTCTCTTTCCGAAATTACATCTTCAGATTGGCCAAAAACACAACACACTAAGTCAAAATCATTATAAGTATCTCTCGCTTCAACAGATTGATCGTTATCAACAGGTAATCTGGATAAACAATCGGCAAGAAGATTCTTTTGCCAGGTACATACTCAATATTAAAGTTGTGTTCCATTAGCCTGAACTGCCACCTGGCAATTCTGGGAGTAGCTTTTCCTCCCCCTTTTGTAGTGAATAAATCAATAAGTGGTTTGTGATCGACACGTACTGTGAAATTGGAGCCATACAGGTAATGTTTGAAATGAGTAATGCCCCACCAGCATGCAAGAGCTTCACGCTCGATTACAGAATAGGAAGGTTCAGCTCCTTGCAGACTTCTTGATGCAAATGCAATCACTTCATCTTTGCCATCCCTGTTTTATAAAAGAACAGCACCTAAACCCTTTTGACTAGCATCTGTCATAATTATGGTCTTATCACATGGATCAAATGCTTTAAGTGGAATGGCATGGGCTACTTCATGTTTAATTGAATCAAATTCCTTAGTACACTCTTCATTCCAAGAAAAACTAACGTTCTTCTTAAGAAGAGATCTAATGTTGTAGGTTTTAGATGCACAATTGGGAATAAACTGAGCATAAAATTCTATGAGGCCCATAAAAGACCTTAATTGATCCTTGTCTTCAGGAACTTTGAAATTTTCAATTGCTTTAACTAAACTTTGTTTAGATTGTATGCCATCAGCGGATAATCTATACCCTAAATAATCCACAGTAGTGCAATTAAATCTACACTTATCAATGCCAAGAGTGACCCCCTTTAATCTTAACAAAGACAAGACTTGGCTCAATCTGGCATTGTGTTCATATTGATCCTCGCCATACACCAAAACATCATCCTGAAATGCCATAACACCAGGCATGTCTTTGAACATACTTTCAACCACTCTCTGAAAGACTGCAGACGCAGAGGCCAAACCAAAGGGCATGCGTTTAAATTGAAACAGGCCTTGAGGAGTGATGAAAGCAGTTAGATGTCTGGATTCAATGTGTAATTCAATTTGATGATATGCAGATGACATATCTAGCAAACTAAAGAACTTAGCACCCTTAAGTGTAGAAGTCATCTGCGTGATGTTGGGAAGAGGGTACTGATCAATCCATATCTTTTTGCTAAGAACGCGTAAATCAACACACATACGTAAATTACCATTAGCTTTTTTAGCTAAAACAATTGGGGACACCCAATCGGATGATTCAATGGGTTCTATTACATCGCTGGAACATAATCTTTGTAATTCTTTTTTCAAATCAGATTGTAAAGCTAGGGGCACTCTCCTAACCTTGTGTATTACAGGTTGAGCACTATTAGTCAATTTAATCATATGTTTGAACCCCTTGAAAAGACCCAGCTCTTTTCTGAACACTTCTGGATACGAAACATCCCAAGAAGTTTGTTGAATGGTTTGAACGTGGAAAAAATCTTTTTTCAACATTACCTGTTGTTTGCTATTGGGATCAAGGATGATGCCAAGATTAGCTTGGTCTTGCCACCCTAGGAGACACGCCTCATCCTTCGCTACATATACTGTACCTTTACTGTCCCTAAATTCAAAGTCAGCATTAAATTCACCAACAACATCAATGATCTTTCCACCATAACCAATAGGATGTACACAAGACTGATTAAGAGTTTGTTTAGGAAAGGATTGTTTCCAAAGAGATTCACTTATTAAAGTGTAAGGAGACCCTGAATCAGCCAACATTTGTACACTATTACCATTCACAATTATATTACACAAAGGTCTTTTCAATCCTTGAGAATTAACACCCCAAACATCTTGATAGGGATCTATGATGGTGAGAATTTCATCATTTTCACTGGATGATACATTTTCTTCCATCATAGTTTCAACATTGTAAACCTTTTTGGATGTGGTATTCCTTTTAGCTTTGCAAACAGCTGAAAAATGTCCTTTCTTGGAGCATTTTACACATATTTTATCAATGGCTGGACACGATAAAGAATTGGCTAAATGATTGGTACTGCCACATCTATAACACACAAATATTTTGCCTGGCGTAATGTTGCTGTTACTTTTATCTAGTTTGGATCTATCATTAAACCTTTTGTATTTAGATTTAACTGTACATACTTTCTGGCTATTGGTATCTGTTAAATACATTTGTTCCATGTATGAAGAAGTGCTTTCAATCCTTGTAGCAATGTCCAAAGCTTTTTGTAAAGTTAGATCAGGTTTAGATAAAAGTGCCTCTTGAACTTTTTTGTTATTGGTCTTTTCGACTAACTGATCTTTGATCATTTCTTCTTCGAAGGCTTTGTATTCGCAAGAAGAGGCAAGAATACGTAAAGCGCCAACATATGTAGATGCTGATTCACCTTGTAATTGGACTCTCTTATAGAACTTGTGTCTTTCCAATGTTATGTTTTTACAAGCTTTGAAACGAGTGTTTAAAGCTTTGATAGCTGTAGCATATTCATCAATAGTGTTATCACCTTCTCCATTGCCTACGATGACATTTTCTTTGGGAATGTGTTTTAATATGTTTCGACCTTCAGTGCCTAAACAATGTCTGAGAACAGCATATTTCTTTTTATAGGTAAAAGACTACCCATCAAGAGCTTCAAGATTGGGAAAACAATCAATTTCTGGAGAAGCAGGATTGGGCAGGAAAGGCGCAGGTGGAGAAATACCTTGAAACATATTGGATACTAGTAGATTTAGAACAAAATAAAATGTCTCAAAAGTTACAGCAGGTAAATAATGGTTTAAAGAATAAACAGAACGTTGCAATATATCAAATTCTGTGGAAACACTTTGTATAAACTGTGCGCATAAGCACGTAAATGTAGACAATGTGCACTGTAGCAGGATAGTTGAAAGCGTTAAAACACTTTGTAAAGGCTGTGCGCATCAGCGAGTAAATGTAGGCAATGTGCACTGTAGCCGGTTAGGTGAAAACGTAAACAGAACGTTGCACTTTGTAAAAGCTGTGCACGTCAGCGCGTAGATAGTGGGCAAAGTGCTAGATAAAATGACACCTGTTCGAAAAGAAACTTCACGTTGACGTGACAATTAAACTGCTGTACCGTGTCAATTACGATGTAGAAAACGTGGTTGGCAATGGTTAGCAAGATTGTATAAATGTGTCCAAAATGGCCGCATGCTGCGTACAATGCGTGGGCGTGATGACGTTGTGGTTGGCAAAACAGCGCGGTTGGCAACACTAGAGAGAAGTTACGGTTGCCAAGCAACAATGCAACGACGTTGCGGAGAGGCGCGCGCAGGTGAATTGCCGTGTCGTCGATTATTAAATAAAAGGTACCTTCTGGACAGGCAAACTTGACTTGCCACGAAAACTTGTCACCAAAGCCAGCAGTTACCACGAAATTCCACAGGGGGATGGCGTCAGAAGCAACTCCACTTCAGGAGGACAGAGTCACCGGAGTTACGAAGCCGACAGCAGCAGCACTGCACGCGTGGAAGTCCCGTTGACTGGCAGCCCGTCGCCAGTGTAAGGAAGTCGCAGATGCAGGTTAGATGAGATAAAATCTTTATTGTCTGCTTTGTGCCATAGCCACTAAGGGCTGGGCTTAGGTTTAAGTTACTGAAACCTTTACTGGACTTCACATGAATAGTGGCATTATTATTTGTATTGGACTACCCTCCTCCCCGACTAATAATCTTCTTTCTCACACTGTGACATTCAAGGTGCTTCATTAACATCTGCGGTAGACAATGAGGCTGGGTTTCTAATTTGGGGCTGGGTTAAACATCAGGCACACAGAACCTTTCTATCTGATACACTGGCAAATAATGGTGCTCGGCGCAGATAAATACATGTATAGCAAGACCTTTCGGGTACAAAAAAGAAAAAAACTTAAGAAATGCCCAAACAAACTGTGTACACTGGCAACTGCTCTCACCTAAACATCAAAATCCCCTAAAGACGCAGCATTTCATAAGTGTTCAATAGCCTGCCAATATAAATCTATGAAGGCTGTGTACGTTTTCTAGAAATAAAAATATATGTTTGTTGAGATAGGTACAACTGGATAAAACTGCACGCGTTCCTGCCACCATTTCGAAACACGCCTTCATGTGCCAAATACAAGGCCCAGCTGGCATCTCGTTTCATTAGCCTCTTTTCCAGACGCATTATCGAGCTCTGGCATTTCAGTTATTTGGACGTTATTTACTTCAATCTTAAAATGCAATTCTATTGAAAGTGTGCTAATGGATACAGACTGGCTTTTACCACAGTTTGGCAGAAAGAGAGTTTGTTCTAAATCACTCAATGTCATGAAATAGCGGTCCAAATCTAGATCCTTCATAGGCACACAAATCTGCTCACTTTTTATTAATGTCAAATTCTACATTTAAGAACAAATAGCCGCTGGGACTGGTCATGCATTTGACTGACTGGCATGTGGGCTCTGCTTATAATACAGCATAGTTTATTGTTAGCACAGCCGAGGGAAGGGGGTAAAAAAATCCTCATAAAAAGGAATTATAATTTTTTTTAGAAAGAAGTACATTAAACCAACCAAAATGTTTCATTTTTTTGTTCATTTCATCTGCACGTGCACTTTGTAGTATGCTGCTTTCACGTATTACTCTGCATTTCTGTTTATATGTTAAGCCTGCAGTTTCCTTACTGCAATATTTTTCAGTGGTTCCTGCTAACCATAAACCCTTATTAGGATATGACGCCTTAAAGACTCTCATATCCCCTATATGTACACCGTCGTGTCTTGCCCACTTAAAGGGACCAACCAGTGAATGATGTCATAATGCATCAAAACCCCCAGCAGACATGAAACAAAACAGCATTCTTGAATGCTAATTGTTGGTGATTGTTAGTGGTGCTTGTCTGGGTAAGGAGATTTTTTTTTCTCTTCACTGGGTGTCCCCTTTAACGCATCACTACCAGAGGCTGACATTTGTTTTAATAATGCTAGCTATGTGTAGGAAAATGCCCCTTTTTGCATGGTTGCCCCCCACTTTTTGCCTGATGTTGATGCTCTTTGACTAAGTGTGCCCTGGGTTCCTGCCAACCAAGGGCCATATTACACATTATCATTGTTTGCGCCCAGTGCACCTTTCAAAAGGTGCGCCGGACTCAAACAATGATAATGCGTCCAATTATGGTGTATGCGCTGCCTCCAGGGCAGCCGCGACCTCGTGCTGCCCTGTGGGCGGTGCATTCATGTGCACCAGCCTGCACTTTCAAAGGGGATTAGAGATCCCCTGGCAGGCGGGTGCAGTCAGCGTCTGCACCCTCCTGCAAGGGCATGCGTGGGGGGTCCATGGGACCCCCTTCACCCCTGCAGAGGTCTGCTCTCAGGGGGCGCACTGACAGTGCGCCACCTTTTAAATAGCGCACTGTCAGTGTGCCTCCTGAGGGCTTCTTTGAATTTGCACCCGCTTCTGTAATATGGCGCGGGCGCAGAGTCAAAGGAATTCCCTCATTTGCATAGGGCACGCCCCTATGCAAATGATGGAACACCCTCTGAAGGTAGCACTGGTGCTGTAAGTGTGCCAGTGCCATTGGTATTATAGAAGGGGACGCACAAGCGTCTGCGCCCCCTTCTATAATACCAAAGTGCCCCAGGGGCATGCAAAGCGGACCCAAACGCCCGTTGTGCCCCCGGGTCACCTTCTGTAATACGGCCCCAGGTACCCAGGGCCTTTGTTCTTTCCCTAAATCTGTACTGTTGCACACCCAAATTGGCAACTCTCTGGCCACATGCAAGTCCCTTGTTTAAGGTACCATAGGTACCAAGGGCACTGTGACCAGGGAAGGCCTCTAAGGGCTGCAGCACTTATTGTGCCACACTTAGAGGCCCTGTACCTTTACACAAAAAACATTGATATTGCAGGCTGAGTGTTTTGTTGCAGAGCAAAGTTAAGAGTCAACATGGTACACATCCCTGTGTGCCATGCCTAGAACCCACTGCCTATGGCATAGGTCAGCCACCTCTCTTGCTGTGTGCACAATGCCATTGGTGAGGGTACAGGTGCATGAGCCCTGTACCCCTACAGTGTCTAAGTCCATTCTTAAATATTGTAAGTACAGTAATGCCATAAAGAGTATATGGTATGTGAGTTTGTCATTACGAACTCCACAGCACCATAATGGCTTTATTGAAAACTTGGAAGTTTGATATCAAACGTCTCAGCACATTAAACCCACACTGATGCCAGGGTGGGATTTAATGAAAAATGCACTCAGAGGGCATCTTAGAGATGCCCCCTGAAAAACTACCTGACTCTAGTGTCCTGGCTGAATGGCTGCTCACCAGCTGCCACCACCAGACATGTTTCTGGACCCCTGGGTCGAGAGCTTGCCCCTCTCGGGGTCCTGAGACAAAGCACATCATGGGTTGAGGTGCCAAGCCTCCTCCCCCAGGATGGGCAGAGTCCACAAAGGGGAAGCTTCAAAGGCTTTCTGCCTTTGTAGGCTGACCCAGCCCTGCTCCCAACAACTGGCCCCAACCGGTTCTGACCCCCACTTTGGGTGGGAGAATTGGCGAAAAAAACCAAGATAGGAGGAGAGGTGTGCCCAACTTTGCCAACCCCACTCCTCAGGTGGAGGAGGCGAGGCAAAGCACAATTCTCAATCCCCATTATCTTGAAGATGGGGGATACCCAGAGAAACAGAGTGAGGCTTATATCCCCCTCCCAATGGAGGGCGGCATAATAGGGGGTAACCCAACCCCAAGGAAGGGACCCATTGGTCCCAACCTTTACCTACCTGAAACGCCCCTAAATTTAGTAGTAAGGGGCAACCCTGAACCTTGCCTCCTCAGACAAGAAGATACAGTAAGAAGAAGGACCAACAAGCCGTGCTGAAAGAAGAAGAGGAGGACACCACCTCACTTGGCCCCAGCCCTACCGGCCGGTCCTGACCTCGACATTCTCCAGCGAAATCCTGATGTGTACTGCAGCCAGCAGCCCCCCCCCCCCAGTACCCAGAGGACCTGCCCTCCCTTCCCAACAGACTTTGTCTCCCGTGAGCACCAGATTTGCTCACCCACAGACTCTGGCTCCCACCAAATCCACAAGTCTGCACCACTCTGCACCCCACGCCCGTGGCCCAAGTTCGAGTGGCCCAACACCATGAGGAGGTCTCACCTGCGAGCCTGACCTGGCATCTGGTGATCCCTGACCTGCCTCAAGTCTCCCAACGACGCTTGCAGCCCCTTTCTGGAAGATCCCCCCGGCCGAGACCGGAGCCGGTAAGGAAAACCCGACGCCAAAAGACACCCCTGCACCTGACACCCCACAGCCTTGGGTGGCCCAACCAATGGTGTCCCGGCATCCCACTACATCCCAACTTGCCTCTTCAACTGCTGATCACCTCCAAAAGATCTTCATGCCCGAGCCTGCAGTGTTTGTTTAAATTGGAGAATCCCCATTGAAAGTAACAGGGTACCCGACATCAAAACAGCACTCTGCACCCGGCCGCCCCTGTGCTGCTGTGGGTGCACTTTGTGTGCTAACTCGGATCCCCCTTTGCCTGAGCTTAAGTCCAGGAGCTTTGCTCCTACAACATTGTGGCCAGCTTGTGAGCAGCCACCAACAGGAGGCCACCTATCCCCTATTGGATAACATTGGGCCTCAGCACTCTGCACCCGGCCACCCTAGTGCCGCTGAGGGTGCTTTCAGAGTGCATCCTTGACCCTGGGGGAACCCTTGCTCTAACCCCAGAAAACTAACTCCCAAAACTAAGTACCTACCTGTAAACCGATAACTTAATTTCCTCCCATAGGATTGCATTGACTGCTTTTCCTAGGAGTTGGAAAATTGTATGAAACATTAAGAAAATGTATACTTATAAAAACTGATATACTTTACCTTTTATCTAGAAAATGTCCCAGTGTGATATCTAGGCATATCACACTGATTAGAAAAAGTAACTTAAAAGTAATCTGAAAAGTAACTTACAAAGTAATCTCAATAGTGACTGAAAAGTTATTCCAACTGTTTATGAACAAGTGACTTACCTGTAACCAATCCAATTGCATTCAACTACATTCAAACTGTATTTAAATGCATTATTCTTGAAAACTACTATTACACTTACCTGTACCAGGCCAGGCTTGGTTCTAGAAATAATATACAACTAAATAATATTTTTGTACAAAACAAATTGGTCAGAGTTCAGTCTTTGAGTGTGTGAAATCATTTCTTGCCGGAGTGTACAATAAATGCTTAACACTACCCTCTGATAAAGCCTTACTGTTCGCCTACACTACCACAAATAGAGAGTAAGGTATTATCTTCTTTAGCCTCTGCCTGCCTTTGGGAATCCACTGGACTCTGTGCACACTATACCTTACTTTGGTATAGTATATACAGAGCCAGCTTCCTACACTATGGACATGATTTTGATCCTAATTTAAAGTTATGAAGTAATGGAAAAGCATTTAGTTGGTGGGAAAGGTGGGAAAGCATCTGCTCACATGTTGGAGACTTCTCCAGCAGAATAAAATCTGGCATAGGAATAATATATCAGAGGACATTCTGCTGCCGAATTCTTCACAGCGGACAGTCCTCCAGCAAAGCCAACAGTACTTTCTCTACAACTTATAGAATTTGTTTAGGCCAACCAACACATAATATACAGAATTATAGCTGGGGAACAATGAATAACAGAGACGTTTTTCACCGAAGGGTTCTGAGTGACATCAAGTAGAGGACAGAAACGAACATTAATCAAACTTAACTAGTGCCTCGTACTGAGAGCTTTGTCCCGATATCCATTTCAGTGGAAAAAGATGAATCAGGTTCATGATCCTGCTGCAGCTGCAAAAAAAATGGTGAAGACATTTTCATTGGCTGCTTGGAGCAGATGCCACAGGCCAGAGCAGGAGGACCTATGAGAGGATGAGCCAGTCTCACAGTCGTTATTTGCAAGAATCAGTTGCCTCTCTTTACCTCAAACCCAAGCACAACTTCAATGTAGCTAATTGTGAGACTCTTAGCATTTCCCACTGGCCCTTTGCATTGATCCCACTGGCACATGGAACCTTTCTCTGCCTTGCTTATTAGCAAGGCAGCATTTGCTGGTAAAGCCGACACAGGCGGTTGCAGTTTTGCTGCTGCTTTTTCTTGTACTGTTGCTTGTGATGGAGCTTCTGCCGGAGTTGCTGCTAGGCGCAGCGCAGAAGAAAGTTGATTCTCTTGATAATGATGATGTTGCTGATGCTCGGGATACTGAGGATGCTGCAGGTGCATAGACCAAGCTTAATGCTGCCAATTTCCAGTGGGTACCCACCATCCAGATCTACTCTGTCACCTCTCTGGCTTGAAAACAGGAAGACTGGCCTCAAAACAGGAAGATGCGCATAGGCAGCAGCCAGCAAATGAGAAGACAGAGCCATGCAGTAGCCACGCAACAGGTAAGGGATGAGAAGAGAAAAACACAATCTGAAAGTCGCATTACAGTAATGGCAAAAGGAATCTTTTAAATGCCATACAGCACAGTTCCAATAGTACTGGCGGCAGTTCCGTCTTAACTCATGGGCACACTGGGCAGTTGCCTGGGGGCCCCATGATCATAGGGGCCCCATGCAGACCAGAATATAACACTAATTTTCCATTAAACATTTTTATTCCTGTGAGTGGTTGTTTAGGCAGGGTCCAGTGCACTGCTTTGCCCGGGGGCCTATAATACTGTTAACACAGCCCTGAATGGCAGGACAATGAGAAGGCATATAGTGCTACTAAGAGTAGCCCCACAGGAGAAGAGGTGAGTACAAGGAGTCACCACTCCAATAAAAATGTCCAAAACAATAAAGGATGAATGGTGAAATTCAGCCAGGGAGATTCGACAGATTTTGTGTTGATATAATTAACATCTCGTGCTGAATTCACATAAAAAGACCTACCGTACATCAGCCTCAGATTCATCACATTTGCCACTCCTAAATTAGAGTAATTTAATTTCTGGACATCTATGGAACATTGGAATGCCTACATAGTTTGTACATCATGTTATTATCGTATGATGGTTATTAAATGAAACTCTGACATTAAGGATTAAGCTTCTAATGTGTATCATTAGGAATGGAAGGCAAATTTGGAAAAAAACAGGTACAGGTTATTCGGACACAGGCAAAGAGCTGGAGTTATCTTATGGTATAGGGGCTCCTAGTGTGGCCACCCTCATACAATATGGCCACTGTGGCTTCCAGCTATCTGACTTCTCACAAAGACCCTACAGGTTAGAATCCATTAAGCCATAAATAGGGCTGGCTTATTCCTGTTTGTTTCCATGAGCATTACAGCTACAGCCTGCAAACATGCATCTGCATGGCTACTGAATCCTTTGGCACCATGTGTGCACTGCATTGTGGCATAAGGTGGCAATCCAGGCATGTCTGCTGTCTCCTTGCTCACAAGGAAAACCAACCTTAACATTTTGGCTTTTGCATGGCATGATCCAACTCTTTCCCCATGTTCCTTGAGCACCGTTGTCCTTGCTGGGACTGGATTTCCACCTCATCCGATTTACAGGAAAGGAGAGCTTCCTCAGTGGTAGGGTAGTTGCTGTATTTCCTACTTCTACCTAGGCATATTAGCACATTCAATTTGCCCAATCACTCAATAAGGAGTGCCTACACAACCTACAACACTACAGCTACACTCATTCCCTTTTAGGCTCAGTGGCACTCACAATGCAGTGCCCAGCTTCTGATGGGTCAGGCAGGGCCCTAGGTCACAATTTGCATGTCCCCACTGATCTTACTTCCACAGAAGATCTCACTCAATCGTCCTCTGTATCACAAACAAAATGGTGAATCACCTGCTTTTATACTGTTTGGTTGGTACAGATACATCTGAACATCAAAGGTACGCTGCCACCATCTTAAATTGCTTAGACACCGACATTCTTACGGTACAGCTCTTGAAACGAGAAGGTAAAGGGTATCTTACGAGAAATAGCATTGCTCTCCGCAGGGGAGAGCAAAAATAAGCAATTCAACTGACCTGGAAAGGAACCGAGTGAGGGCTTCCTCTCTCTGGTGTCTTCTGATATAAAGACGGGCCTTGACAAGGTTTAATAGCCACATACATTTAAGGGGATTTGTTAAATTGTGCTTTATGGAGAAACGTATAATCTCTGCTCTGTATAGGTCTCTTTCTGTTACTTACACAGTTCGATCAGCAGTGATTGGAAATTAATGTGAGGGTTGTCTTTGAGCGAGCCTGATCATTCTCTAAAACAAAGCGAACACAACCCTAACAATATGTTAGATGTTTTCCTTTAACCCCACTTCAGAATAACCATACTTGACACATGTCAGACTAACCTGTAGTCATGAGCATAGGAGACACTAACGCTCTGGTGGGGAGGGATAGTCTTAATTCAGAGGAAACCCAAATTGCCATTATCTTACTGCTACAGCCGGCATGCCCCTGTAAACATATGCAAACATTAACAATTGTGGAGTTTAAAATAAAATATTAAAGTATAAAAATAACTCTGCAAAATGGTGATTGTTTAGGAGTTTGGCTTACAAGATGCAGCTGAGGGAAAAAGAAAGTTGCATCCTACATCAATGAAATAGCATTAGCATTGAAATACCATACTTAGGGGTGCTATAGGCAATGACAAGCTGCTTATGGCTTAAGATCACACTGCTAAGGCTAGTAGCACTAAGGCAGGCTGGCACCGGAGATCCAGAAGCACCCACAAGGTGTTAGTAGATGAAGCTTGCATTGTTGAAGTCATCCAACACAGAGAAAGCTCTAATGGACCCATCACCACTCAGAAGGCACTGCGAGAGGAGACTGGTGCTCTCAGGCATCCCAAAGCACGGAGAAGGAAATATTTCAAGAAGGGTACATTGTGATAGCACTAAGGAGGTGCTCTTGGAAGAGGCCCGCACTGCTAGATTCTTCTAACACTGAGAAAGCACTGCTGGATACAGCAGCATGACTGAAGCTCTCTAGCACTAAGAAGGCATGACTGGACCTCTAAAGCACTGAAAATGCACTTATAATGGAGGAAGCTCGGATGGACCGATCACTCTAGCTGTCATTATCTGGTTTCACAAGGCACAAAGAAGACATTATTGGACAAAGGTCACAGTGCAACAGTCCTAAAGCACTGAGCCAGCACGACAGGATGAAATTCACAATACTGGCTTCCCCTAGCATAGAAAATGTGCTGGTTGGCTCACCACTGATGCAGTCCTCTTCTACTGATAAGTTACTGCTGCAAGGCTAAAACTTCCAGAAGCACTGAGATGGCATGGGTGAATAAAGACCACTCTGAGAGGGTCCTAGGGCACGGACTTTTGGAGAAAAAAACTCAAACCCATGGAATGCTCATGTACTAAGAAGGCACCGCTAGAGGAAATCAAATGCTCAAATTAGTGGAAACTTCTAGTGTTGAGAAATAACTTCTGGCACCACTTCTCATTTTAAGGCACTAAATACTGCTAAATGGACCTACTACTGATAGAGTCTTCTATCACCGAAAACCACTTGATTTCAACCTCCAACCTGATGTGAATGGGTGAGGATTACGTTACTTCACCTGTGTTTCTGCTGCCTGTGGTATTGGAGCTGAGGTCACTGGCATTTAATTAGTGCAGTCTGCCTTTAATAGAGTCTTCTGCACAGTCCACTCTCTGGGAGGTTTGTTCAGTAGGAGTTTAGGGGCATATCATCAAGGGCCTTATCTCTGCTTTTTTGGCTTTAAAAGCCAAAAAAGCAGAGATAAAATGTTCGCCCTATTTACAAGGCGGTGCTAACATGCATTAGCGCATGTTAGCAGCCGTTTTCCCGACGCCTCACTTCACATCTCTAATGAGATGCAAAGTAGGCGTTTCCTCCCAAAACAACACGGGAATCATCGCCAACTGCACTTCTCCCTATTATCAAGCTGGCCCAGGATACCAATACCGACATGAAAATCCGCGCTAACCGCGGATATCGCCGTAAGCTAATGTCTGCAAAAATCCAGACTTAGCTATTCATATAATGGGAGGTGGATTCTATGGCTGAATCCACATCTCCCTATCATCAAGGTTTTCCCTATCGCTGCAGGAATATCGCTGGATTTTCAGCGATATTCCTGCATTTTGCTGCTATTGCTGGAATATTTATCGCCTTGGAGAAACACGTTGTTAATAACGCGCTATCCGGGCGATAAATTCCAGCGATAGACGGCGATAAATGTAATAGCGCTAAGCGCGCTTTGCGATGTTTATCGCCGTTTGTAGTTAATATGCCCCTCAGTCATTACAGTGCTGACTGGGGTCTGAGCTATCCTGCCATATATTTTGGGTATAATGTTTTGGATGATCTCAGAAGTTGGGCAGTAGTGGTGTTTTACTGAATTGGGTTCAAGGTGTGTGATTTGGTGTGAGCGAGATGATTTTTACGCATCTCTTAGGTCAGTAATCAGTAGTTAAAGTGGTTATGAACATTGTGCTAATGATTATGTGGTATGTTTGAGTTTTATTGGACATTTTGGGTGGTGTTCTTCCTAGTCTATTGTTTGAGTTTGGGAAGCAGAAGTCTCCATAGTAGTAAAATCTTATGACACACCAGAGTGGTGTAATGAATTAAAGCATGTATGTGTGGTGTTAGTGCGTTGTGCTTCCGTGTTGTCTCATGGCGGCTAGTGTAATGTATAGTTTTGTGGTACCTGGCTACATTGCCTATCTGCATGCGCTGGATGTGCTAAACTGTTGTTTGAAATATTTCATCCAGTTTTGATTTATGAGAGAGATTAATCTAAACTTGTCTTTCCATGTTGAATGCTGTTGTTAAATACCTGAGGTAATTGATATGTGTTATCTGTGCTGTGAGGGAAGTATGAAAAGTGTTATCACTAATGTTTTAATACATATTTCGTAGGTTGGAAGCACTTTGTTAGCCACGACTGGGGTAGTCACCTTTCTCATCATTAAACACTGCATTAAGCATATCTCTCCACCTTCTCAATTCCTCATCCAAATTCTCATCTATGTTGATCCTGTAAATACCGATTTCTTGAGCCAAAATCCGCTCTCACAAATTTGTAGTATATGATTTGTATACAGGGTTAATGTCTTGTAATCAGTGTATTGCAATTCATCTCTTTGCTAGGAGACGCCGTGCCACAAATGTATATTTATCATCCCCTCATTAGATCTCAGGTGTAGGCCCAGGTTTTAAGTAAAAGTTTTCAAGGTTCCCCTTGCTCTCCTAGGTTGATTCAACACTTCCATCCGGGTATCCCTCCCCAATCCGTAAAACCAAATCATATGTAAGAAACGGGCATTGTCAAGTTTACATCGTGGGCAGCTACCGGAGTGTATTTGATATATTTTATGCATAAGACTTAGTGGATTCGAGTTCTGATTGAGTGTAACATATTTTGCCTCATAATAATGCCTTTTTCAAATGATTTCTAGTTATACAAGCAGATGGATTGCTATTAGCTCAAGTTGAACTATTTTGTAAATTAAATGCTCATACATTTTAATGTCTGCCCTTCCTGTAGCAGGTGTTAACATTTTTTTCTTTAAGGTAGCTCTGGGACTAGGTTTCTAAACTTTAATTATTGGATGCAGATGTGATATGCTGGAAACCAGCAGGCCCGGAACCATTAGCAGTAAAAGGTACTTATTAAATGTACTTGGAAATGTTCAAATGTTCAGTACGAAAACCAGGTGAAACTACATCGTGTGCCTGGAAAATATGTAAGCAGGCTCCTCACTACAGCTACTTAGGCCTTCTCCGTGCTTTGTCAGTTGCTGTAAAACCTCTCTATTACGAGCACATGGAAGGCCAATCCGAGGTCTTCAAAACCCATCGGCTGGAGCCCATTGCTCTAGGACAAGTTTGTAAGGATTCACTCTGGGCCACAACAGGTTTAGTTAAATTGTCCCAAAAGTCTCTGAAGGGAGTTACAGCGAAATGCATTAGGTGGAAGTCAGAATGAGCAACTTGCTTACAACCTTCTCATGTGTTGTAAGGTTCCCATTTATTCACATCAGGTTGCGCTCAGCTTTGCCCCTTTACATTTGTTTTGTTTTGTCCCTCGGTTCCCTCGTGTTTTGTCCAGTCTGCCTACCTATACCTACTTCAACTGTAATTGAGGACTGTCTCCCTCAAAGATAGGACAGAGTTAATGACAGTTGAGCTGGTTACGCAAGATGAGCTATTTTGATTGTTAGTGGGACGGATAGGTGCACTCAGAGATGCAACACTGATTTAGCATGATTTCTCAAATTAGTTTCTTTGGAAGTAATGTCCCTTGGGTTTTTCAACTGGCTGATAAATAAGGGCTTTGTCTTGGTGTCTAACATGCTGCACCCTTTTACTTCAAACGCTTGCTTTTTGACCAAGACGATCCATATCAGTAGAGGGAGGGACTATGGGGGGGGTCCCAGTATTCAGATATTTAGGTCCTGTTCCATAAAAAGCACGACGGGCAATCATCAGGGCTTTGAAAGTGATTCTTTTGCTCACTGGTGGCCAGTGCAGCTGCTTTCGGAATCGAAACACCGAAGTCCATCTCTGGAGTTTGAACAAGAGGCAGCAGCTGTGCTCTGTTCCACTTGGAGCAGATGTGTAAGACACTCTGGTAAACCCATGAAAAGAGCGCTATCTCTTTGTTATCTTTCTACTTGTTATATTCTCGAGGGCGGGAGGGTTCTTGTGAGCATATGGGGTAGCTGGGCATCCAGACCATGATGAAAGAACCATTGGGGGCAGCTGGGTCAGACAAGAAGGAGGGTTGGATAGGTGTCTATGACACAGCGCCCTCTAGGCATTCCTACCTATGTGTCGGGCCTGCACAATCTGCATAGCACTTACCCTTGATTGCAAATTACATTGCAACCTACTACACACTCGATGCTCGTGCTCACTGTTCCTTCCCACAAAAAAGCACACATTGCTTCATTATGCCATGAAGTTCCACCACCCCGCCTTTTCAGGCCTCCCCTCATATCGAGCTCTGCTTGAACTCCCAGATTCTCACCAAACACAAAGATGCTCAGCAGTAAGCAATAAGCAATTTCCAGAAGCACCCATTGCTAATCACTAGGCCGCAGCTGCCCAAGATCGAGATTAAAGCAATGAGCCTCAGATGTTATGCATTATGTAATGTGGCAAAGACAGTGGAAAATCAGGTAGTACCATAAGGCAAATAGGACAGATAGATGGAGGGATGTGAGGGACACCAGAAAACCTATGACCAGAATGTTCATGAAGCCAAATGCTTCTACGAAACATGAGGTCGAGAAAATGATCGACAATAAAGTCACGGATTTCCTGCGCATGTTTGACCAAGTAACATTGACAAGCATTTAAGAGCGTGCAGGAGAAGTTGTGGGAATACACCAAATCTGGTGAGGAGTGCCTCTCACGTACCCAGTGAGGGATGCTGGAACAGGGAATATTGAAAGGGGATGTGGCGTGGCCCACTGCTACCAAGGTAAGAGTTTAGTGAGGATGGGAAGGTAGAGAGACATTTTGGAGGGACGAAACACAGGGGTACATATCGGAGGGAAAGAATGTGCTCTCTTCTTACCTGAATAATGCCTGTTCCAAGATGGCAGCTTACTTAGGTAACGTCTGGTGCATGTTGGCCAGTGTTTCTCACCCTAGGCAGAACGCAGCCAGTAAAGCACACATTGGCAAGCCAATATACAAATGGCCCCACCACAAAAGAGCAGGATAGAAGGAGCTGAACATCTATAATAAGAAAAGATATTGTAGATCTTAAGCCTATCCCTCTTATTAGCCCCTAAATGCTTTCCAATGATGGTGTGGGGCGAAAGTCCCTGGTGCATGTCCATGTGACAATTTGCTCATCATTTTAAGCATTCTGGCATACACAGTATGTTTTATGTTGCAAGAATTTGTGTGAAGTCTCCTTGCTTGTGGTCTACGTGACTATGGCATAATGCCCACTGACAGAGCACTGGTCTCTGTTAGGGTTTTTGGGAACCACCAACATTGGTACCTCTTTTATCAAAGGCCAACACCGCCCCCCTCCCCAGTCTGTGGCACTTCTGATGCTTGGTGGTAATTTATTCTACTAATAAGGTGCAGCTCTTATTACCGGAACTCCACTATAGGGTTGACTATGGACTCCCCCTGGTAAATCAGTTTAATAGGTCATAAATGGACCCCTCATTCAACCTGAGTATGGGTTGCTATGTACCTGAGTTTGAGCTTACAGGCAAAGTAGGATACAGAGGTCAGGGTGCCTTTCAGTTTATAAGGTTGCAGGGTCCATAACATTAGTGGTAATCCGAGATAACTGTCTTCCTCCTTTCCTGTAAGCTTAATCGCTATGCTCCCTTTGTAATTCATTGTAATGAGCAGGACACTGACTTCCTTGCAGTGCGCATTGCAGTATGTATTAATAGAAAGGATCTTTTGTGCTCCGGCTGAAACTACAAATCAGATCCAGCAGTGCAAGGTGAGATCTGAGAGACAGCAACACTGAGACAAAGACTTTGGCCTTGTGGCTTGACTAAATTATGTAGACTTCACATAAAAGAATCGATTGATTCTTAATTTCACATCAAGTGTTTTTTGCTGAAAGCAAGGAACTCCTACCTTGAAAATACATGTGGTAATTTGGGAGCTTCACACCAAATGGTTGGAGATGTAGCTAACTGAAAGAGGAATGTGCTTTGTCTTGCACATGGCTCAACAGGCATATGCTGCAGAGAATATGAATGTCCTCCTACCTCTGTTACCCGTAACATCACTCTAAACCCTTCCTGCTACTTTATAATCCCTATCCTCTACTGTCCCCGGTTCACTAATGTCTGTTCTACCTCCTTTTTCTAGATTTTCTCTCATCCCTCTTTCTCACATCAGACAAAGTCATTTTACTTGCCCACTTCCATGCTTGGATTGATGATCCTGCTTTCAATGCATCTTTCAATCTCACATCTACATATCTCGCCCATGATCTTCATCAATTAGTGGTAGGACACACCATGCAGCAAACCATACCTTGAATCTTATCCTCCCACAGCCCAGATGAGTACACTTCAAAACCACTCTCCCCTTTCCTTGGCCAGATCCAATGACTATTTTCCCAAATTAATCTCCCATTTCTAAAACATCTGTTCAACATCTAAGCGTTTAAACAGAACTTCATCCCACCTGGACTACTGTGTTATGTTTTATCTGTGTATTTCAGTTTACTATTCAATCAAACGGCAGTGCATAAGGAATGTAGCAGCCTTACTGTTACTGGATCTGAACCAACACACTAAAATGTCCCAACACCTAAAACAAAAATATTGGCTGTCCATCAAAAGAGATGCATTTTTAAAGGTTGCCACAAAGCCCAATATGCATCCTCATCTAGCTATAGGTCCTCTCTTTTTATCAGGTATGTTCCCTCGAGATGTTTGCCCTCAAGTTCAGCCAACCTCCCCAGTGTCCATAAATGTAGAAAATCTCATATCGGTGGATATAGTTCTATATTCTTAAGCCTGGAACATCCAGAATGTAGACACCAGAATCAGGGTAATATTTGTAACATGAAGAATGCCTGTAATGTCTGAGACATAAGCCTGGAGGATCAGTGTAAGGAAATGGGTTCTAGCCATCAAAACTGCAAGGATTGTTTGTTTTTTGATCGCCTGGTTTTTTACCTTTTTACTGTGGGAGAGCCTCACAACTGGTGACTCACTCACAGTAAATTTATGATAAATGGACTGCGCGTGTCCGCTTTTTAAGATAAGGCCACTGCAATGCAGCAAGTGTAAGGGGCACTTGGCGTTCATAGGTGAACACGTATGCATGTGTGTGTGTGCACATGTGTGAGGTCTGCACATGGGAGACTCTCATCGTGTGCAGCTCAGTAAGTACGCAGAGGCAGCCTGGCACAGACGGGACTCTGCAGGATTGGATATTGACCTGGGGTACGTCTCACAATATTAGTGCACACTCATAAAGAAAGTCAGTGTGGTTTACTGTCTTGTCTGTAGTGACACTCCATTATACACCTATGGGAAAGACTGCTTTAGAGTACAGTTTTGCTTCCTTTTGGCCTACAGAGACCAGTGATGTATCAAATTGAGGTGTAACCTGTGCGGGAAAATCAATTCTGCAAGTTCTGAAAGATATCTCAGCAGCTTATGGGTCATACACGATTGTCATATTTCTATGGATCAGCTCAGGATCAGAGCCCATGCCATTTGTCACACTGCTGTGCCAAGTTAATTACATTTCTCTACAGCAGTAGGAACAAATTACTCCTCACACAAAGGGAGCAATTAACAGTGCTTCACTCAGATCCTGAAGTGCAAAGGAGTCGGGACGAAGGATCTGCATCAATCAATCAGATGTCACACTGTACCATGGGATGACAAGCCCAAGCCCAAGCCCACTGAGCATTGGACGAAGCCCGGACCTCTGAAGATTTGGTAGAAAAGGCCCTGGCAGGGATGTCAGTGAGGGGTGGAACTGAGACCCCAGAGCAGATGTGACTAGTGTCTCCTGTACTACACCATTTTGAAATGTCCAAGCAGGCCGTGCAGGAGGGTTGGAAAAGGGAGGGTGTAGAGGTGATGTGGCAACCCAGGATAGGCAAGAGGTGCCTCACTTCTGGAACCTTCTGCCCCCACTTAAAAGGTCTTGCTCAAGGGGAAGAGCTCTCTCTTGGTTGTGATTTTCTGCTTAACATTAGGATTGGAGGTGGCAGCCATGGACAATTAGAAGGAAGAACCCCTTGGTGCCCATCTGGACTAGGGACTCTAACTGCAGTTGACCCCAGGACTAGTGTGGCTCTCTCCGGGACCAGAGAAGCTGGTCCCCTTAGACCCCTTGAGGATTAGTTGGGGGGAAAGACTGGGCTTCTGAACCAAGGAGGAGAGAAGCTGCAGAAGAAACATAGGGCAAGGGCTGGTGCAGTGAGTCAGTGAAACCAGTTTTCTGCAACATTTGTAGCCTTAGAGGCCAAGAGACCTAGGGAAAGTGCTCTAGGTGGATACAGCTTGCCACCAGGAGCAGCAGGAGCCTAGGATTGAGCAAATTGACTCAACGGAGCTCAAGATATCAGCAGGAGAAGCTTGTGACCTTTGACCACCCCAGTGCCATAATGGAGAGCGTGGAGGCCACAGCAACCATGGTGACTTCCATCCAGGGCGGGCCAGGGACAGAGGTTGCTGTGAGGAATGTGCTAAATTTGCAAATGCCGGGAGGGGGCATTCGTGGCTCCCCCGGGGTCACAGTACCAAGAGATACTAATCCCCGGGCCGGGTTCATCACAGGGGCCTGGAACTCCCAATTCCAGGCCCTCTCACTGCCGCTACAAGAGTGGGGGTGTCACCGCACCCCCGCAGGTCAAAAGAGGTGCCTGGGATCCCCAACTCTGAGCCCCAATGAAGAAAAGAGGTATGGGAGAGAGCCACTGCACTCCCCCAACTGGTGATGAGCCCGCTCCACTCCCCATGCCTGTGTCTGGGGGAGCAGACAGCCACCACCAAGATACTGCTGGCTTCAGCCGCCACACAGGTAGCTGGCCGCACATGGAGTCGGCCTGTGGCACACAGGGATGGGCTCCCTGGCCTGCCCCCCAACAAAGGAGGAATGTGGGGGTGCTTGGGTTGAACCGAGCACCCTCCTAGGAAAAAAAATAAAAAGTAAAAGTGCATGAGACACAAGGTTTCCAGGTTTAATAATGAAAGTAGCCGGACCGCCTAGTTGCTTTACACAAGTTCACAGAGGAGCGCCCCATAATGCCCTGCGGGGCTGAAATTGGACAAGAACTTTTCTGTCGCTTGTGGTAGCCCCAGAATGGTGGGGCCAGCACCAACCACTTAAAACGGGTGTGGGAGAGTTGCAGGAGTGCCGCAACTTTCCCCCCAGGAGGCCCCAAAAGACATTCTCAAAAGTAATGACCCTAAGTCTGCAGGGTCCAGAAAAAGGAGACCACTCCAGGCTTTGTCGTGAATTTCAAGCATTCCCCAGGCTGGAGCATGTGCTCTTCAGCTGGGAGTGCAGCACCCCCTAGAGTCTAGCTGCAAAGTTAATGATCACTGTTACGGTGACTATTGATCGAAGTGCAAATGCTTTATTAACTTTAATAAGTGCATTCAAATATGGTAAGTTTGTATTATTGCATTTATTACTAAAATGATTGTGTTTGACATGTGGTTTGTTGACCTTGACCTTGTTTTGGGGGTCAGGGGTGATTACGCAATGTTATCAAAAGTATTTTCACCAGCCTTATGTATGTTTGTAAATTACTGCATAGTATTAAGTAGTGTAGTGTAATAAAAATACTTTTCCTTTTTTAAAAGAAAAAACACAGACTGGACAATTATTTATTGAGTGTTATTAGATGTGTCGGTGAATGCTGATTACTAGGCCACACTACCTCCCTTGATTAGGCCTTGGACTGTTTGGCTCCCCTACCCGGAGAAAGTCAAGCGCTACAATGGGGTGTTTAGTTCCCAGTGGAGGGCAAATGTGGGCCCATTACTTATGCAGGCCAAACAACTAATGGCCAGTTTCCTTACAATTAGTTTTTATGCATAAGCTGTAAGAGCCGTACTAAGCAGAGCGACAACCCTGATACCCTGAGTAAGTCCTTGCTACAATAAGGAGTCCTATCCCCTTTGAGCTTCAGTAATCACAGCTAACCGATTACCATGTTTGGCAGAAGGCTTGCATATTTTACCAGCCCACCTGGCACCCTAGCAGAGAGAGCATTATTGTTAGCAGCACTCTAGAATACCTGAGCACATTAATACAATTGATCATGCCCTGAATGAGTTGAGCAGCACTCAAATAAATGTTGGAAATACCACTATTACATTACTCCACAGACTTGCTATAGTAGTATACATTCTGAAGATATTTATTTTCTGCCAAATGTATTTTTATAGTGTGCTAAATAATAAATGCAAACACAAGGAGATGATGGACCGAGCGCCGCAACTTTTCAGACACTCGCTCCCAGTCACAGATCTGGGTTGAAGCCATCATCGTTCTTTAGCTCACTTCGCCATCCCAGTTCAGACTCAGCTATATGCAAATCAGTCTTGACCCTGTGCATCATGGGAACAGTCCAGCCTGAACTGCCAAGCCAGGTATTCCCTGGATCCTAAACAAGCATCCTGGGACAGGTTTCGGGGGAACACCCCTCATCAGCCAGGCTAGCTTGAATACAGTGGCAAAGTGAGTAAGGGACCCTCGTCTGGGCATACCCTGCCAACTTAGGGCGAACAAAGAAAACACAAGAAGATGATGGACGGAGCGCCAAAACTTTTCAGAAACTCTGATTTGCATATAGCTGGGTCTGAACTGGGGTGGCGAATTGAGCTAAAGAACGATGACGGATTCAACCCAGATCTGTGACTGGGGGTGAGTGTCTGAAAAGTTTTGGCGCTCCGTCATCTCCTTGTGCTTGCTTTGTTCACCCTAAGTTGGCAGGGTATGCCCAGACGTGGGTCCCTTGCTCACTTTGCCACTGTATTCAAGCTAGCCTGGCTGATGAGGGGTGTTACCCTGAAACCGGTCCCAGGATGCTTGTTTCCGGTCCAGGGAAGACCTGGCTTGCCAGTTCGGGGTGGACTGTTCCCATGAGGCACAGGATCAAGACTGATTTGCATATAACTGGGTCTGAACTGGGGTGGCGAAGTGAGCTAAAGACCGATGATGGATTCAACCCAGATCTGTGACTGGGGTTGAGTTTCTGAAAAGTTTTGGCGCTCCGTCCATCATCTCCTTGTGTTTTCTTTGTTCGCCCTAATTTGGCAGGGTATGCCCAGACGTGGGTCCCTTGCTCACTTTCCCACTGCATTCAAGCTAGCCTGGCTGATGAGGTGTATTACCCCAAAACTGGTCCCAGTATGCTTGTTCCCGGTCCAGGGTAGACCGGGCTTGGCAGTTCGGGCTGGACTGTTCCCATGAGGCACAGGATCAAGACTGATTTGTATATAGATGGGTCTGAACTGGGGTGGCGAAGTGAGCTAAAGAATGATGATGGATTCAACCCCGATCTGTGACTGGGGGTGAGTGTCTGAAAAGTTTTGTCTCTCCGTCCATCATCTCCTTGTGTTTGCTTTGTTCGCCCTAAGTTGGCAGGGTAGGCCCAGACGTGGGTCCCTTGCTCACTTTGCCACTGTATCCAAGCTAGCCTGGCTGATGAGGGGTGTTACCCTGAAACCGGTCCCAGGATGCTTGTTTCCAGTCCAGGGAAGACCTGGCTTGGCAGTTCGGGGTGGACTGTTCCCATGAGGCACTGGGTCAAGACTGATTTGCATATAACTGGGTCTGAACTGGGGTGGCGAAGTGAGCTAAAGACTGATGATGGATTCAACCCAGATCTGTGACTGGGGTTGAGTTTCTGAAAAGTTTCAGCGCTCCTTCCATCATCGTCCATCATCTCCATGTGTTTGCTTTGTACGCCCTAAGTTGGCAGGGTATGTGGGTCCCTTGCTCACTTTGCCACTGGAATCAAGCTAGCCTGGCTGATGAGGAGTGTTACCCCGAAACCGGTCCAAGGATGCTTGTTTTCGGTTCAGAGAACACATGGCTTGGCAATTCGGACTGGACTTTTCCCATGAGGCACAGGGTCAAAACTGATTTGCAGATAGCTGGGTATGAACTGAGGTGGTGAAGTGAGCTAAAGAACGAAGATGGATTCAACCCAGATCAGTGACTGGGGGTGAGTGTCTGAAAAGTTTCAGCGCTCCGTCCATCATTTCCTTGTGTTTGCTTTGTTCGCCCTAAGTTGGCAGGGTTGCCCAGACGTGGGTCCCTTGCTCATTTTGCCACTGGAGTCAAGCTAGCCTGGCTGATGAGGGGTGTTACCCGAAAACCGGTCCAAGGATGCTTGTTGCTGGTTCATAGAAGACCTGGCTTGGCAATTCGGGCTGGACTGTTCCCAGGAGGCACATGGTCAAGGCTGATTTGCATATAGCTGTGTCTGAACTGAGGTGGCAAAGTGAGCTAAAGAACGATGATTGATTCAACCCAGATCTGTGACTGGGGGTGAGTGAAAAGTAGGCCTGGGCGGTAAAATCCGCTCTGCTCGCGGAATTTTGGCAATTCCGCGTTCCGCAAAGAACGCGGAAATGCTGAAAATTCCGCGATCCGCTTCATAGCGGAATTTTTTCCTTGTTCGCACTTTCAAAATGCGTGTTCGCGCACGCGGTAGCGACTTACTGGGAACCCTGCGTTCGACGACGAGTTTTCCTATCCGTTCGCGTGCGCCACGAGATTTTGGTAGCCGGCCGCGCGATCCCGCAAGAGTGTGCGATCGCGAACACGTCATCTGGACGCGCCATCGGACATCCACGTTCACGAACAGGAAACATGCATCGCGAGCGGGCGGGACAAGTGAAACAAGATGGCCACGCCAATTGGCGACCGCATGGGCAAGTTCGCGAGATATGTCCCCCGAGCACACAAACAGCGTCCCCGAACAGGAAAAACGCATCGCGAACGGGCGGAACAAGCAATTCCGCGTGCTCACGGAATTCTGCGTAGCTCGCGGAGATTTTTTACATCTTCGCGGAACTTTGCGTAACGCAACTACGCAAATTCCGCCCAGGCCTAGTGAAAAGTTTTAGCGCTCTGTCCATCATCTCCTTTTGTTTGCTAGTTCGCTCTAAGTTGGCAAGGTATGCCCAGACGTGGGTCCCTTGCTCACTTTGCCACTGGAATCAAGCTAGCCTGGCTGATGAGGGGTGTTACCTGCTTGTCAAGATATGCCTGGTAGCCTAACTTAGCTCCCTAAGCACCATCTGACTAGAGAGATGTAGCATTGCAAAGAGCAGACTAACCCCTTTTGAGCAGCACCTCTACTGAATGTATTTCTTCCTGGGAACCACCAGAAGAACTCAGAGAACTACCCTCTGCCGGCCCCTACTTGGTCCATGGCTCCTCCTAAATGGACATGTTATAATAGCCTGTACTCTTATCTCTAGAGGGTAAATATGGTGGTTTACCAAAAACATGCACCTCAGGGGGCTGATCAGCCAACTCAATGCCAGGGATCATTAATTAAAAACTGGTATTTATACGGATGTTGAGCCAGACCCTCCTGGTACATGCTGTTTCCTCATCTCCAGTTGCCAGCAGCATTATAGATCTTAAGGGAGGCAGATTATAAGTATATATATATATATATATATATATATATATATATATATATATATAACAAGTTGCTCAGCATCTTAAGGGCGCACTCGGGAGGCAGAAGAAGAGTTCTTTATTCACCAGCAGGCAGCAAGGCGCACTTTTAAAATCATGTCAGTCCGCCTTGCGCGTTTCGGAAGTGTTCCTTCTTCAGAGGCATGGCTCAAAACATTCGCGTTGCTGCAAGGCATGAATTTAAATAGTTGCCCTCCAATGGGCTGCTCAAATGAACGTCCCAATGTCTTCTGGGATTTGAAGTTTTTAGCCCCGCAGCCTGCATTACACCCAAATGGGATTTGCCATGGTAGAGCTGTGCGCCGAGTCAGAGGACCCGTCCATCACCTCGATACCAGTGGGTGAGTGTATGCATGCAAGGGATTTGGCAGGTTAAAAAGAGGTTATAAGATTGGCTGTCACATCACATTGACATTGACATTTGTATATAATTTATCGACAGCCACAACTTAATTCTGTCCTACACAGCATGTCAAAACAAGCGCTGCAAGAAAGGGAAGCAGCTGCCAATGCATTGTTTGACAACCTTCCAGCACTGGACATCCAACAACGAGCCCCTGCGGCTGTAGGGGCTCCAAAGGCAATATCAAATCCAAACTTAAAAACCTGGAAAAACTTATGCGCAATGAACTTACTAAATGGTGGGAGTGCAAGTCCCTGCAAAAATACCGCGATGTAGGACGAATTCCACGTGGCCTAAGGATCATGTTAGCTCCAAGTTTCGACAATCCCAACCCACTCATGCTCAAAGAGTGGGCGGAGAGCAACTTAGAGGCTTCTATGCGCCTAATAATTATCTTCATCAAGTATGCTGACATTGATCGAAGGGAACTTCAAGACAAAATTGACAAAATTAATGAGGAACTCGACAGCTCAGACCAAAAAGAAGTTGTGAGCAAAGGCCGTGAGGAAATAATGGCAAGATTGAAAAAACATGAAGAAACTATAAAGACACGCAAGGCATTTAAATTTGCGCGAGATAAGTCTGACTATGAGTGTGGTCAGATTTTCACCTTTGCGAGGAAATTTGATTCAGCAAAAAGACAAAAGCTCAATACTCTAACCAAAGTTACCGCACCAACATCGTCAGCTGCCATGTCCCGTGATCCAACTGACTCGGCATCAACATCTGACCTGAGTTCCACTGTCGACACCGGCACAGACTCAGAAGACGGCAGCATCACAAGCAATAGTGACCCCAGACTGAGAAACAACTTCAGCTTAACGGAGGAACTTGGTTTTTTAGTCGAAGAAACTAACCCTGGGCAAAGCACTACACTATGCTCGCGTAGTTTGCGAAGTTTGCGCTACTTTGCACAACGCAAATTGCACATAGCACAGTGCAAACACGCGTAGCGTAGTGCAGCGGTCATTTTTTGCTTGCTCGCGGTCCTCAACGTCAAGTTGGCGACCGCGAGCAAGCAAAATGACATCCCGGCGAGATTCTCAATGCAGGGAGGTCAGGTTTCTCATTGCGAGTGGTCGCGTATGCTCGCGACCGCTCGCGATGAGAAACTACCAGTCCGCGTTGAGAAAGCTGCCGCTCGAGTAAAAATCTACTCGAGCGGCAGTAAAAGACAGCTCGCACTGTGCAAGATGCCGTTTTCAATGATTGCACAGTGCGGACAAGCATCCGGCACTGTGCAATCATTGCGAACAGTGCACTACGCAGTTCGCGTAGTGCTACGCGTAGTTCGCGTAGTGCGAACTGCACTTTGCGTAGCTTCGCGTAGCGCTACTTCGCGAACTACGCCCAGGCTTAGAAGAAACACTGCGGCCACGATTACCAAAGAAACAAAACACAGGCGGAACTGCAGAAGGAGGGAGCGCAGAAAGCGCAGGAAATCAAAGAGGAAACTTCAGCAAAAAAAGAGGCAACTTGAGACGAAAATAACCACCTACTCCAATACAGTTATCAATCACTCGGATCAGGGCCGGACTGGGAACAGAAACCGGCCCTGGCAAACTGCTCAGCCGCCCCCCCCTGGGGTGAAGGGGAGTGCAGCCGAGCAGTTTGCGAGGGCCGGTTTCGTACGATTTTGTTACAGGGGGCCGATATTGCCGACCCCCGGTAACAAAATCGGCCCCCCCAGGGGCCCAAAACCGGCCCTCACCCTAGCGGCCCACCGGGGAAACGCCCGGTGCCCACCACGGCCAGTCCGGCCCTGACTCGGATCTACAACTAACAGAGGCGGAAAAACAACTTCTCTCTTTAGGTTTGACCTACTGTCCAGAAAGCAATTTCAATTACACCACCACTCGAATTGACATTTTTAATTTTATTCGGAAACTTAAACTCATCACATTTTTCAAACAAAAACATGGCAACACATCCCTACCTTCCAACAGCAGTGTGGGGGTTCACACGCCAGATACTCTTGCAGTTTCAGACATTGCCATCATCAGAACTATGTCTGAGCTAGAATCTCCAAATGACGATCCCTCTACGCAAGTACTATTACATAACGCTGGCATTGACACACCGACCTCCATCAGGAGTCCGTTCAAGCCACCATCCACTTTCACTCCCACCATGCCTAGAGATGCCATTGACATTTACAATGATGTCATTGTGGAAGAAGTCAAGAATTTGCACAAACGAAGAACCCGTGCAAAAAGCAAAAAGAATTTCAAATACAAACAATATATGGACCTCATGAGTAAACTCAAAGCCAGAACTGATATAATCATCAACAAATCAGACAAAGGAGGTAACATCATCCTATGGCCTAAAGACATGTACATGGTAGAAGCCCACAGACACCTGAATGATGACACTTGTTACAGGCCTACCAACATGAAGGAAGTGATCGCTAGTGGCAAAGAACTCAAAAGATGCTTGAACAATTACAGGACTCAAGGCGCTCTCAGCAAAGATGAGTTCAAATTTCTGAACAATGAATTTCCTGTATTACCAATTTTGTACTTCCTGCCTAAAGTACACAAGGAAACATCGCCGGTACCTGGCAGGCCTATTATATCGGCACGCAAAAGCCTTTGCGAAAACATATCGAAATATGTGGATTATTTCTTACAAGAGCACGTCACCAAACTACCTACATACTTGAGAGACACTAGCGATTTCCTGCTTAAAATCAAAAACATTCCGTGGTCACCAGACTGTATCCTGATGTCCCTCGACATAACTACGCTCTACACGAGCATCCTTCACCCTGATGGACTGAATGCATGCCGTGAATTTTTGACCAAACGACGTATCCACTGTTATAAACATAATGAGCTCATCATGTTTCTTATTGAGTGGTGCCTACAGCATAACTATTTATGTTTAACAACAAGATATACCAGCAGCTCAGGGGTGTGGCTATGGGGGCCTGCTTTTCCCCCAGCTACGCCTGCCTTCATGTGGGCTGGTGGGAGGAGCGGGTCCTCCAGGTCACGCACTCTGAAGCCTGGTCCAACAACATTCTTTGCTGGCTACGTTACATAGTCGATGTTTTTGTGGTATGGAGGGGTTCTATGGACAGTGCTAAATCATTTATCAATGATATCAATGATATCAACTGTAATGATTTAAATTTGGAGTTCAATGCCACCATCAGCACTGACACTGTAGAATTTTTAGATGTAAAAATGTATGTTTCAGACAACACACTACAGTCCACCCTCCATAGAAAAATCACTGCAGGTAATTCTACCCTTCACGCCACCAGTTTTCACCCAAAACATCTTATAGCTAGCATTCCACACGGAGAAATGCTGCGCTTGCGCAGAATCTGCAGCAATCCCACAGACCTAGCCAAATGCCAATTGGAGTCTGAATTGAGATTCAGGGGTTACACTGATAAGACTATCACTGCTGCAATCACCAAAGCCAATTCATTTCCCAGAGAGCTGTTACTACAGAACACATCCGCAGAGACCACTGTTGATACAGACACTGAAGCGGACCTGGCCACTAAGGGATATGTAACTACACGCCTCATCATGACTCACAACACTGAGTCAAGAGCACTCAAATCCATTTTCAACAAACACTGGGGCATTATCAAAACAGACTCCACACTAGGACCCATAGTTGCCCCTAGGCCTGACATTACCTACAGGAGAGCCTGGTCCATGCATGACACTATAGTCAGAAACAGCCCTGAAATAACCAATACCACCAATTGGTTAACTAATGTTAAAGGTTTTCGTAAATGCAGCAGTTGCAGGGCCTGCAGATTTGGAGTTAACACCACCCAAATCTCGGCAGAATTCAGAAGCAAACCCATAATGATACAACAGAAACTCACATGCAGAACAGAATTCGCAGTGTACATTCTTACTTGCAGGTGCGGACTAAAATATGTAGGGAGCACTAAGCTCCAAGTGCACCTACGGATTTTGCAACACATCAGAGCCATTGTCAACAGTGACCGGACATACCCTGTCGCCAGGCACTTCAAAGAGACACACCAGAACAACTTAGACCACCTTAAATACTGCGTCATTGATAGCATTCCGCCACTCAGACGGGGTGGCAACAGAGAGAAATTGTTGAGACAACTGGAGTCAAAATACATAATAGAACTCAACACTAAGGCCCCGGCAGGATTAAACATCAGTGAAGACCTTTATAACTTTTTATAACTTCTTATAGTGTCCTTCTACAATATTCACTCCAGTCTTGCGCTCTGAGAATTTCGCCAATATGACATTTTTTAGAAGTCGGCTGACTTTAAGTTAGATGTCCAGTTTTTAATCCACTACAAACACAGTTTTTAACTATTCTGCTCCAATCACGCCTATTCCTTTAGCGACTGTTTGGATTTTTGTCTTCACCACATCTCACGGCACCAACACTAAGTTTTCCCACTATTATGCACTCATTTTTAACTTTACCCATAAGTGACTGCACTGTATAGAATTTTTCCACTTATTTGACATATTTTTGGGCAGTTGACTCAATTTCCATACATCAGGCTCAGCCCTCAACATGTTAAGATTAAACTCCAGCAACATCTAGGCCCTTCGTCCGCACCAGCACTAAGCTTACAATATACAACAGCATTAGTTGCACGCTGACAGATACAGAGACTTTGGCATTGGCTTCCACACGCTTTTACTAACATGAATGGGTTTTATACATTGTTCCCCTCCTAGTTACGATGGTACACCGGATTCCTCCCACATTTAATTGTGCCACATGGCATTCATGGTTTCTAGGATGTATTCACACACCCACGATTAATGAGGAATACCGTTTAATTTTGTTTTACATCAGACATAATTTGGGAGACTTCAAACCCAATTCTTGCATTTATTTAGCATTTTTTTATCTTTTACAATGCAGCCAGCACCGCCATTACACGAGCTTACCTTCTAGTCTGCCACACACAACTGATGTTACAGAACATATGGCCTGCTACACCTACATATAGAGGGGTAGTCTTTTCTCTATGTCTGCTACCAAAACTGCTTGTCATTGCTGCGCCTAGTCATCACTGTATGACAAGATGTTTTACTACATGCTGCAAAAGTGTAAAATTTTCTGCCTTGTCACTATGAACATAGTAAAGTCACTCATGTCACTATAAATTGTATGCCTCTCACCTTAGCGCACTATGTGATCAAGACCACAGGCTTGTGGTCGAAACGCGTCATCCTGACATGCTAAGACAATAAATTCTCTTTATTGCATCTTCAACTGGAGTCTGTGCCCTTGTTTGGCCCACCGCGGTCATTCTCTGGGATCCTGGTTTCATATATATATATATATATATATATATATATATATATATATATATTACCTACTGGCAGTCGCCAGTAGGTAGTTATAGTTACAACCTAGTTTCCATAGGAAAAGCATTTTTTGATTTGCTAATAACTTTGGCGTTGTTTGACGAATCTTTATGAAATTTTGCAAAAAGTTGCACTTTTTAGGTTAGCTCCTATCTTGAAAGTTTGGAGGTGATTTGTCAAGCGGGGGCTGAGAAAAAAGGGGGGTCCCAAAACGTGTTTTCTCCATGTTAATTTCCATAGGAAATTTTGCGACGAGCTACAGCCCGAACTGCTGAACGGAATTACCTCAAATTTGGCAGAAAGGTAGAGCTTGGTTCAGAAAGTGACCTTTTTTTAAATGGGGTAAATCCGTTCAGTAGTTTTTGAGAAATACAAAAAATAAGAGTTTAAAAATTCAATTTCCCATAGGAAACTTTGTGCAAGGCTACACCCGAAACTACTGAACGGAATTACCCCAAATTTGGCAAAAAGGTAGTGCTTGGCTCAGAAAGCGACCTTTTGTAAAATGGTGTAAATCCGTTTAGTGGTTGCTGAGAAATAAGAAAAATAAAAGTTTTGATATCTGGGCGGAGCCTAAGTCCCGTGCACGAGCTTCACTGTGATTGGCTGCGAACACTCCAAACCAGGAAGTGTTGGCAGCCATCTTGTGGCTCGGTAGAAGCGAGTCACTAGAAAACAGAGAAACAAAGGTATAAAACAAGAGAAGGGGGCAGGGTAGACATACCGTGACCCACTAGGCCTGCTCAGGGGGTCCCAGAAGGATCCCAGGGCCAAAAAAAGCATTTTTTATAAAAATAAAAAAAATCGGCGCAATTCGCGCTGGGGTCGCGGGTTCCCGCGTTTTAGTTTAATGAGGTCCCTGGGTGGGCTAGGTCCCACGGGCATTTTTAAAAAAATAATAGCTGGGGGTCGCTGGGGCTGCGGGGGCCCGCTGGGGTCATGTTGGGAGGGGGGTTGCGCGGCCCCTCTCCTGGAGCCCTCCATGTGCTTATAACTTTGGCATCGTTTGACGAATCTTTACGAAATTTTCAAAAAAGTTTCTCTTTTTTGATCAGCTCCTATCTTGAAAGTTTGGGGGTGATTGGTCAAGGAGGGGCTGAGAAAAAAGGGGAGTCCCAAAATGTGTTTTCTCAATGCATTTTCCATAGGAAACTTTAGACAAGGCTACAGGTCAAACTGTTGAACGGAATTACGCCAAATTTGTGAGGGAGAAAGGTTGTGGTCCAGAAAGCGCGCTTTTGTTGAAATGGTGTAAATCCGTTCAGTAGTTTTTGAGAAATATTAAATTTTACAGATATTGATTTTTGAGAATTCTGACATCTGATTGGCTGAGGGTTACGAGCACAAGCTTGCGGCTCATTGGCTGTGAACGGTTGAAACTAAGAAGTGTTGGCAGCCATTTTGTGACTTAGTCCGTCAGCTCGCATCTCTCCGTGTAGAAGCCATCGGGTGTGTAGTTTTACCTCTGCGAGGCAACACTGGCATCTGTGTCTGTGTAAGATACTTTCACGCTGCCTCTCCCCACATCACGAGGTCGCGGCTATGCCTTTAGAAGCCAGTCCATTGGCTCGGAGCTCTGTGAGTCAGTCTGTCGGCACGACCCTCTACACAACCCAAACACCACTGCACTACCTAACTAAACACTAAACCACTACTGCCAGCATGACCCCCTACACTACAGAAACACCACTGCACTACCTTAAACCCCAAAAACACTACCCCCAGCACGACCACCTACACTACAGAAACACCACTGCACTGCCCTAAACCCTAAAACACTACCCCAGCACGACCCCCTACGGTACCCAAACACCACTGCACTACGTAACTAAACACTAAACACTACAGCCAGCATGACCCCCTACACTACAGAAACGCCACTGCACTACCTTAAACCCTAAAACACTACCCCCAGCATGACCCCCTAAACTACAGAAACACCACTGCACTATCCTAAACCCTAAAACACTACTCACAGCAGGACCCCCTACACTACGTAAAGACCACTGCCCTACCCTAAACCCTAAATGTACCCCCAGCACCACCCTCTACACTACACAAACACCGCTGCACTACCGTAAACCCTAAAACACTACCCACAGCAGGACCCCCTACACTACACAAACACCACTGCACTACCCTAAACCATAAAACACTACCAGTCCATTGGCTCACAGCTCTGCGTTTGCGAGCCGACGGCCCATAGCTCTCTCTGTGCGAGCCGAGCCCACGGGCTGTAGCTCTCCCTTTGCGAGGCTGCTGGACGGCCCGCAGGTCTCCCTGTGCTAGCCGGATCACAGTTGTCAGTCTGCAAACCGATATTGGGAATAAAGGCGGCTCTAAAAAGAGCCTTTGTGTTTATTAGTTGGAGCTACATATAAGTGCGGATGCACAGCTTCAGGTTATTCAGAAAAACTCGATTTCCCTGATCTGTGAAGTGTACTCCATCACTTCTGTAGATATCAGCCATATCATAACGTATGTTGTTGTTGTAGATCGACCCCATTCTATGGTCTCTGAGGTATGCAGACACAGCTTTGTTGACATTCTTCCTAGATTTTTCAATTTGAGGACAAAATTGGTTTGACCATTTCCACTTCTGTCTTTGGCATATATTGGAATATACAAAGACAGTTTGAGGCAAAAGCAACATAAATTGTCTAAAGGTGTCCTTCATTAGCATTTCCAAACCTACACCACTCAATGTGCCTAGGTCATTTCCACCACAGTGCACAATCATGAGGTCAGGGAGTTGGATATGCAAACAGGTTTTAACCAAAGGGAGTAATTGGTGCCACTTCAATCCTCTCTGTCCAAACCATTTAATGTCCACATTTTGTAAACCTAGGTCTAAGTCAAAACGTCTCTGTTCTGTATACCTCTTGCACCAGAAAACATAGCTATGTCCTACAATCCACACTAGCATTTTGAAGGTGTAGCTGGAAGATATGGATAGATGTCTGTAGCTCATGCAGTCCATTCGTAGAATAAGAGATATGTTTAAAGATGGGGAACTACTTTTTTTTCTCATACAAAACGATAACTGTTTGGGAGATGAAAAACATTGTTTACTAAAAAGTAGGGTGCATATTAGTTTGTCGAAAAGCATCTTTGTCATTGGTTAATAAAAAGCAGTTTCAACGTAGAGTTCATATGATAGGATAAAATTTGGTCAGTTCAACCACACCTGCTACTTGCATTTGGAAGGCACTGTTTGAACTTAAAACAATGGTGAACTTTTAACCTGCACGTGCCCTTAAATGTTCGAGAAAATGTTGCAAAAAAATATCGTTAGGTTTGAAAAAATTATGAACTTTTAACCTGCACGTGTCGTAGAATGTTCTAGAAAGTTTGTTGATAGAATACGTTGAACTTCTCACCTGTATGTGTTCTTAAATTTTTAAAAAACTGTTTATATGGAACGTTAAAAAATAACCAATAGAGAGAAGTTTTGCAATTTGAAAAAATAAAGGAACTATTCTGATTTGTTCTTTACATGTATTTATGTGTGGAGCAACAGGGAAATTGTGCCATTACTTGTTCCATTCTTGATGAGAGCGGTGCAGTACATGTACTGTGTGACAAAGAAAGAATTGCAAATTTGGCAGTGAGAAAGGTCTTGGTGCAGAAAGTGCGGTTTGTGGAAATGGTGTAAATCCGTTCAGTGGTTTTTAAGATATTAAAGGAAAAAAAGATATATATATCTTGCCTGTGCCTAACTCCCGAGCACGAGCTTGCCTCTGATTGGCTGCTAACAATTCAAACCAGGAAGTGTTAGCAGCCATCTTGTGCCTCGCATCGAGTGAAAATATAAAAGAAAGGTCCTGGGGGCAATTTAATATACCGTAGCTCTGTCTGTGCGAGATACCGCTTTCACGCTGCGTCTCCCTACATCAGCAGGTAACGCACCCTTTTCCACCATCAACAGCATACCTCCAACAACATACTTGGGCCCGCGAGTCTGCCTCTGCAAACCACTTGTCGGCTCACAGCTCTTCGGGTGCGAGTTCTCGGGCCCACAGTTGTATCTGTGAAGCCAATACTGGAAATATACCGGAGGTGTCTCTCTGCGAGATACGCTCTTCACGCTCCCTCTCCCCACATCAGTGTTCCGCAGCTATCCCTTTGGAAGCCGATGGCCCGCACCTTTCCCTATACTAGTCGGCCCGCAGGTGTTTCTCTGCGAGCTGGCCCGCAGCTCTTCCTCTGCGAATTGACGGGCCGTGGTTCTCCCTCTATGAGCCTGCTAGTCGGCTCGCAGTTCTTCATCTACAAGCCAGACCGCCGGCTCTTAAGTCTCTGAGAACAGATGTAATGGAGGCAACGATCATGCAGGTCGGACACCCAACACTGCTCCGACATCCCCCAGTAGGAGCTCCTTGTCCGCCATCTCCCCTCACCCCCACCCTCCACAAACAAATGTGACAGTCACGTTAGGTTGGACAAATAAGAATCTTAGTCCTGTATGGATTTACATATAAAACATTTTATTAAAACAAAACAACAACAAATAAAACTATGTACAGCCATGTCGTGTCATCGCTGGACCATTTAAGACAAAAAGAAAGATAAGATGGTGCGTCATGCGTCCAGCAAAGGAGAAAGAGAAAGAGAGAAAGAGTGAGGGAGAAAGAGAGAAACAAAGAAAGAGTGAGAGTGAGAGGAAGACAAAGAAATAGAGAAAGAGTGAGAGAGAGAAAGAGAGAAATAGTGTGAGAGAGGAAGAGAGAGAGAGAAAGAGTGAGAGAGAGGAAGAGAGAGAGAAAGAGTGAGAGAGAGGAAGAGAGAGAGGAGAGAAAGAGTGAGAGAGAGGAAGACAGACAAAGACAGAGAAAGAGAAAGAGTGAGAGAGAGAAAGAGTAAGATACAAGGAAAAGAGAGAGAGAGAAACAGTGTGAGAGAGAGGTAGAGAGAAAGAGAGAAAGAGAGAGAGAAAGAGTGAGAGAGAGGAAGAGAGAGAAAGAAAGAATGACAGAGAGGAACAGACAGAGAAAGAGAGAAAGTGTGAGAGAGAGAAAGGAAGAGATGGAGAGGGAGTGTTGACACTGGAGAAAATCTTCGCAGCTTACCTTTGTGCCTCCGGTGTGTCTCCAACCACGTGCCGGGACATAGAGCACCCTTAAGTTTAGTGATCTGAAAGATAGTATAGAATTAGTAATTGCAGAGTACATACAACTGCACACGCCTAATTATCTGTTTCGGCAATGCGCACTCAGGCTGCTGCAGCCCATCCACTCCCACTGCTCGGAGGTGTCTGTGCGCTCTTGTGCGCCCAAGCTGCTGCACACTATCCATTCCCACCGCCCAGAGGTGACTGCCCGCTGCTGCGGAAAGAAGTATCTCTGCCCACCTTCCGCCACCGGCATGTGTGTAAGAGGGTGCACCACGTGCTGAAGCAACTTTGTCAGGCGTTGTCAGGATGGCCATGCATCATCGCAGTTTGTAGACGTGTTCAGCTGTGGTGGTGTGGGGGGACGTCGATTCGTGAATCACAGCCTGTTAGCAAGATAGGATTATGGTATGAGGAGGTGCACCAGATTTTCATGTGGATGATGTCATCAGTGATGTCATTTGAGCTGTCATCAGTGATGTCATCAGTGATGTCACTGACCATGTCATGAATGATGTAATATGTGACGTCATCAGCAGTGCATTGTCGGGCGTGAGTTATAGTTAGCTCAACTAACTATAACGGCCGAATTTCTATGGTTTTGTACGAGTGAAATGTGCAAGTAACTATAACGTCCCTGAAACCTATGGTTTTTTCAGTGAATATATATATATATATATATATATATATATATATATATATATTCTGCTCCAAAGGTTGTCCACCAGGTGAATAGCACTCGATCAGCAGGTTTGTTTATGAAAGGCAGGGACGAGGATCTGCTTGTAGAAGCTGCTCCATAATGGAAATGCCTGACGCGTTTCGAAGCTCCATATGCTTCTCTTCAGAGGCTTGAACGGAGACAGTGTGTGCAAACGCTGAACCCACTTCGCCATTTTCATATTGCACACCCACCAATGGGAAGCTCGAATGAGACTGTGCATTGTGGGAAATGTGGTCCGGATAGCACACAAATCTTGTCCTGTATGGACCCTGCAAGTGGACTCGTCCTCAATCCTGTTTGCGGCTGCTGACCCACGTAGCCCCCAAGACATTACGGGGTGGTGCACACTCCGCGGCAGGACGGCCGCGTATTACATTCTGCTCCAAAGGTTGTCCACCATATGAATAGCACTCGATCAGCAGGTTTGTTTATGAAAGGCAGGGACGAGGATCCGCTTGTAGAAGCTGCTCCGTAATGGAAATGCCTGACGCATTTCGAAGCTCCATATGCTTCTCTTCAGAGGCTTGAACGGAGACAGTGTGTGCAAACGCTGAACCCACTTCGCCATTTTCATATTGCACACCCACCAATGGGAAGCTCGAATGAGACTGTGCATTGTGGGAAATGTGGTCCGGATAGCACACAAATCTTGTCCTCTATGGACCCTGCAAGTGGACTCGTCCTCAATCCTGTTTGCGGCTGCTGACCCACGTGGCCCCCAAGACATTATGGGGTGGTGCACACTACGCGGCAGGACGGCCGCGTATTACATTCTGCTCCAAAGGTGAAAGCCTCTGAAGAGAAAGCTGAGGAGCTTTCGAAACTCGTCAGGCAAACCTACACGGAGGCTGTTAATGGCTGTAAGCGGTATCCGTCCATACCATGGAAAGAGAGTTCTCTTGCTGCTGATGGCCGAGTGCGACTCAACTGATGGACACATCTTGGAGCTGAATGTATTCGCGGCCGTCCTGCCGCGGAGTCTGCACCACCCCACGATAATAGGGGGCCACTCGACAAGGTATTCACCAAATTGATTATGTGGGCCAACAGCAGAGGATTTAGGACGGGCCCGCTTGCGGGGTCCATGTGACCTATACAGAGTATAATGCGTGCATCCATTTGGGGGATGATCGATTACGAACTATAGTTCCCATAATGCACAGTTCTATATGACCATCCCATTGGAGGGAGTGCAGTATTTAAATGGGAACGTCATATGCACGCATCCTTCCCGTGAAAGTCTCTGAAGAGAAAGCTCAGGAGCTTTCGAAACGCGTCAGGCAAACTTACACGGAGGCTGTTAATGGCTGTAAGTGGTATCCGTCCATACCATGGAAAGAGAGTTCTCTTGCTGCTGATGGCCGAGTGTGACTCAACTGATGGACACATCTTGGAGCTGAATGTATTCGCGGCCGTCCTGCCGCGGAGTCTGCACCACCACGCGATAATAGGGGGCCACTCGACAAGGTATTCACCAAATCGATTATGTGGGCCAACAGCAGAGGATTTAGGACGGGCCCGCTTGCGGAGTCCATGTGACCTATACAGAGTATAATGTGTGCATCCATTTGGGGGATGATCGATTACGAACTATAGTTCCCATAATGCACAGTTCCATATGACCATCCCATTGGAGGGAGTGCAGTATTTAAATGGGAACGTCATATGCACGCATCCTTCTCGTGAAAGCCTCTGAAGAGAAAGCTGAGGAGCTTTCGAAACGCGTCAGGCAAACCTACACGGAGGCTGTTAATGGCTGTAAGCGGTATCCATCCATACCATGGAAAGAGAGTTCTCTTGCTGCTGATGGCCGAGTGCGACTCAACTGATGGACACATCTTGGAGCTGAATGTATTCGCGGCCGTCCTGCCGCGGAGTCTGCACCACCCCGCGATAATAGGGGGCCACTCGACAAGGTATTCACCAAATCGATTATGTGGGCCAACAGCAGAGGATTTAGGACGTGCCCGCTTGCGGGGTCCATGTGACCTATACAGAGTATAATGTGTGCATCCATTTGGAGGTACCTAAAGCACATGATACGAACACGCTAGGTAAAGACCAAGCAACGCGTGGCAAACTTCAGCATGAAGATTCGAAGGGATCACTATTGTCCTGGAATATCGCTGGACTAGGATCCAATTGGGCTCCCCAGACTGGCACAGCTTTATCGAAGGTTTTGAGATCTGTCTCTTTCAGGAGACTTGGGCAGAAGGTCCACTTTTTTGTCCAGGTTACCTAAACTTTTTCATCCCAGCAATTAGAGGGCCAAAGGGGAGACCGTCAGGGGGCCTGACAATATGGGTAAAGCAGAACCTAGGGCTAGACGTCGAAGTCATACCCACACTTAACAAGGACATTCAGGTGGTGCAATTGTCTAGAGGGAAAAAGGTAATTCTGACTTTATTTAATATCTATATACGTGGTACCAGGGGGAAAAGGTCAGGTGCTCTTGCCACCCTGGATACCCTCCTTGAGGACAGTAGGATGACGTCTAATATTGTGATAGGGGGGACCTGAATGTGACGTATGAGCCCCTCGTGCGGGAGGAAGGCAACTTTGTGGATGAGGAAGACATCAAGTGGGGCATACCGAGGTTAGAGTTAGACCCAATAAAAAGATGGACCGAAGTAGTGATTCAAATTAACACTATTTGTATAGAGAAGGGTCTACGGGCTGTAAACAGTCGTACGCTATCAGATAAAATGGGGAGTAATACCTATGACAATGGGTATTGTAGCAGTAGGATAGATTATGTGCTGGTAAGCGTGACACTATGGCATAAGATAAAGGATATGCGGGTCCAGACCAGAATTGAAAGTGACCATAACCCGCTATGTATGGATTGGGACCTAATAGGGTCTAAGGATGGGCACAAACCGCAATTGATTTATGCTACCGCCGAGGTCATTCAGTCGAATGACTTGAGGCGCCTTAAGTGGGCTAACATATCAAAGTCACCAGAAGCATTAGCTAGCATCGGTAAAGATTTAGCTAGTGCCCTCAATAAGCTGAGGGCGAGCGCTAAGAACCCGGGGGAGCTTGATCAATTCACCCATACACACACCAACTTTTTTAACCAGTTACGTACATATTTTATCAAGGGAGGCAATGTTAATAAGGCATCTAACCACAAACCCCACAAATGGTATAACAAGGACTGCAAAGAGGCACGCGTAGCACTAGGGCGGGCTATACAAGCAGGTGCTTTATCGACAGTTCGAGAGGCAAGGGCCAGTTATCGAATAGCAACAGCTAAGGCTAAAAAGGAATGGGACAACAGACGATGGGAGGAACTAAGGGCCGCTTGCGTAGGACGAAATGCTAAACAGTTTTGGGATGTCTATAAATGGGGCAGTGGGGGGCAGGCCACCCAACCCTTGAATTTTGTTGCCCAGCAAGACTGGGTTAACTATTTTAAGCCACAGTATGCTGCTGAAGTGAGTGAATTAGAGTGCTGTTTTACCAAATATTTCTTCCAGGAGACAATTTTTAGCATAAAAGACGTTGAGCAAGCGCTCAAATCTATCCAAACCGGAAAGGCACCGGGCCCGGATTGTATACCGGGAGATGTATTCCTCTATGATACGGAGAGCTGGGGTACGTACATCCATCTGCTGTCAAACTCCATAGCCCGGGCGCTGCTGTTCCAGATTCCTGGACAGGAGCAGAAATTATACCAGTCTTTAAGAAAGGGGATAGAGCGTGCCCAGGTAACTATAGGCCTATCAGTCTGATTGACGCCTCTCAAAAGATAATGGGTAGGTTGGTGCTTAACAAAATACAGCATTGGATCGATGAATTCAGTATCCTATCCCCTTTCCAAGCTGGGTTCCGATCATTCACCAGCACAATAGACCAAGTATTCAGATTTACCCTGCTTTTCTGGAAGACGGTTACACTGGGCAAAGGAAGTCTGTATGCAGTCTTTGTCGACCTTAGGTCGGCATTTGACCTTGTACCACGTGGCAAACTTTGGCAGGTGCTGCAGGATATGGGGCTACCTTTAGACCTATTGACACTAGTTGCCAGGTTACATGAGGATAATACCGCCAAGATCCGATGGGGAAAACAGGGAGAGCTTACAGAACCTTTCCCAGTTGAGAAGGGTGTTCGGCAAGGATGTGTGATGGCCCGACTCTATTTAGTCTATATATTAATGGTATAGTGGACTTTATGATGTCGACCCCAACTGATGCCCATACTCTAGCAGGAGTAAAAGTGCCGATATTAATGTTTGCGGATGACACATTGATCATTTCCAAGACACCAAGCGGACTCCAAAGAGCACTAACCATCTTCGAGGAGTTCTGCCTAAGGCATGGCTTGGAGGTCAATGTGTCAAAAACAAAGCTGATGGTCTTTAATCCGCATAGGGTCTTCAAGGGTGGTATACAAATGAACAATCTCCCAATGGAACAAGTCAAGGAGTTTACTTACCTGGGGGTGAACATACAGGAAGGGCTAAAATGGGTGCACCAACTTGACATTTCAACCCTAAAACATCGGCAATTAACAGGGGCACTCCAAAGAGAACTTAATTCCTCATTCCAGAAGACATTAAGCCCAGCTCTAGAGATATACAATACGAAGGTGATTGGCTCCGCATTGTACAGCGCAGAGCTCTGGGGGTATGAGGATTTAACAAAACTCTCAATCTCGGAAAACAAGTTTTTTAGGCACATTACTCGCCTTCCACAAAGTACACCAACATATCCACTGTTGTATGACCTGGGGAGGAAGCCAATAGCAGCTTTAGCCAAAATTTGCCCTCTCTTGTATTGGCGTAGGCTGTGGTCTACCCCAGAACTAGCAGAATATGCTGCTGGCTTTCTAGATATAATTCGGGCAGACACGCAGCACCAGATAAAATGGCTGAGGGAGCTAAAGGCAACACTGTTGGAACTTGGCATGAGCCAGCTATGGGAGGACCCGAAAAACAATGCTTTCCCACCTAAAAAGATTTTGAAGGTTAAATATTGGGAAAAGGTCCTAAACTGTATGGAAACCAGGTACGACCCCTCATCACTAACAGGGCTTTTTCTAGAGCACAAACCCACGCCCATGCTGGAACACTATTGGGATGTCATTTCTAAACCATACGAGCGGAAATTGTATTTCCAGTTCAGGATAGGCACACTGCCAACAAGAGTTTTTATAAGTAAATGGTCTAATACACATATCGAGCTGTGCCCAGTATGGCTGATTAAAAAGGAATCAGTGGGTCATTTACTGTTCGAATGCATAGGTCACCATGCCCCACGTCGGGTCTGGTTAAACCCCATATGTAAGCTTCTGAGAACAAGATGTGCGAACGAAGCTCTAAGAATTCTAAGAAGTGATACCAAGGAAGTATTAGCCATAGCAATGGCCAAATTTCTGGGGTGGGCATGGACAATTAGGGCACGCTCACAGAAATAGATTAACGAGTGAAAGCAGGAGATCTAGTAAAAGACCTTGAACTGGTGACACATGGGGTGTATTGCATAGTCTTCTCAAGTCGCGCCGGTCAAACAGTATTATGAATCTTATAGTCGGTTGACATCAAGGCTAAGATTGCAGGTAACCAATTCGTTAACTGTAGCCCTTACAATAGAAAAAGCTTCGTGCCTCGAAATGCCCGGTACGTGCCCCTGGGTGCTTCCCTTTTAAAAACGAAGAAATGTTTATGAATTTTAACGGTAAATAGCATTTTACAGTATTTTTATGTATCCCCTAGTGGGTATTTTATCTGTGTTGTTTTAAATATTTCATGTATAATTGTGCGCTTTTATGACCTAAAACGTCGAATAAAGCTTTTTGGTATTGGTATTGCATCCATTTGGGGGATGATCGATTACGAACTATAGTTCCCATAATGCACAATTCCATATGACCATCCCATTGGAGGGAGTGCAGTATTTAAATGGGAACGTCATATGCATGCATCCTTCCCGTGAAAGCCTCTGAAGAGAAAGCTGAGGAGCTTTCGAAACGCGTCAGGCAAACCTACACGGAGGCTGTTAATGGCTGTAAGCGGTATCCGTCCATACCATGGAAAGAGAGTTCTCTTGCTGCTGATGGCCGAGTGCGACTCAACTGATGGACACATCTTGGAGCTGAATGTATACGCGGCCGTCCTGCCGCGGAGTCTGCACCACCCCGCGATAATAGGGGGCCACTCGACAAGGTATTCACCAAATCGATTATGTGGGCCAACAGCAGAGGATTTAGGACGGGCCCGCTTGCGGGGTCCATGTGACCTATACAGAGTATAATGCGTGCATCCATTTGGGGGATGATCGATTACGAACTATAGTTCCCATAATGCACAGTTCCATATGACCATCCCATTGAGGGAGTGCAGTATTTAAATGGGAACGTCATATGCATGCATCCTTCCCGTGAAAGCCTCTGAAGAGAAAGCTGAGGAGCTTTCGAATCGCGTCAGGCAAACCTACACGGAGGCTGTTAATGGCTGTAAGCGGTATCCGTCCATACCATGGAAAGAGAGTTCTCTTGCTGCTGATGGCCGAGTGCGACTCAACTGATGGACACATCTTGGAGCTGAATGTATTCGCGGCCATCCTGCCGTGGAGTCTGCACCACCCCGCGATAATAGGGGGCCACTCGACAAGGTATTCACCAAATCGATTATGTGGGCCAACAGCAGAGGATTTAGGACGAGCCCGCTTGCGGGGTCCATGTGACCTATACAGAGTATAATGCGTGCATCCATTTGGGGGATGATCGATTACGAACTATAGTTCCCATAATGCACAGTTCCATCTGACCATCCCATTGGAGGGAGTGCAGTATTTAAATGGGAACGTCATATGCACGCATCCTTCCCGTGAAAGCCTCTGAAGAGAAAACTGAGGAGCTTTCGAAACGCATCAGGCAAACCTACACGGAGGCTGTTAATGGCTGTAAGTGGTATCCGTCCATACCATGGAAAGAGAGTTCTCTTGCTGCTGATGGCCGAGTGCGACTCAACTGATGGACACATCTTGGAGCTGAATGTATTCGCGGCCATCCTGCCGCGGAGTCTGCACCACCCCGCGATAATAGGGGGCCACTCGACAAGGTATTCACCAAATCGATTATGTGGGCCAACAGCAGAGGATTTAGGACGGGCCCGCTTGCGGGGTCCATGTGACCTATACAGAGTATAATGCGTGCATCCATTTGGGGGATGATCGATTACGAACTATAGTTCCCATAATGCACAGTTCCATATGACCATCCCATTGGAGGGAGTGCAGTATTTAAATGGGAACGTCATATTCACGCATCCTTCCCATGAAAGCCTCTGAAGAGAAAGCTGAGGAGCTTTCGAAACGCGTCAGGCAAACCTACACGGAGGCTGTTAATGGCTGTAAGCGGTATCCGTCCATACCATGGAAAGAGAGTTCTCTTGCTGCTGATGGCCGAGTGCGACTCAACTGATGGACACATCTTGGAGCTGAATGTATTCGCGGCCGTCCTGCCGCGGAGTCTGCACCACCCCGCGATAATAGGGGGCCACTCGACAAGGTATTCACCAAATCAATTATGTTGGCCAACAGCAGAGGATTTAGGACGGGCCCGCTTGCGGGGTCCATGTGACCTATACAGAGTATAATGCGTGCATCCATTTGGGGGATGATCGATTATGAACTATAGTTCCCATAATGCACAGTTCCATATGACCATCCCATTGGAGGGAGTGCAGTATTTAAATGGGAACGTCATATGCACGCATCCTTCCCGTGAAAGCCTCTGAAGAGAAAGCTGAGGAGCTTTTGAAACGCGTCAGGCAAACCTACACGGAGGCTGTTAATGGCTGTAAGCGGTATCCGTCCATACCATGGAAAGAGAGTTCTCTTGCTGCTGATGGCCGAGTGCGACTCAACTGATGGACACATCTTGGAGCTGAATATATATATATATATATATATATATATATATATATATATATATATATATATATATATATAAAACAAGTTGCTCAGCATCTTAAGGGCGCACTCGGGAGGCAGAAGAAGAATTCTTTATTCACCAGCAGGCAGCAAGGCGCACTTTTAAAATCATGTCAGTCCCCCTTGCGCGTTTCGGAAGTGTTCCTTCTTCAGAGGCGTGGCTCAAAACATTCGCGTTGCTGCAAGGCATGAATTTAAATAGTTGCCCTTCAATGGGCTGCTCAAATGAACGTCCCAACGTCTTCTGGGATTTGAAGTTTTTAGCCCCGCAGCCTGCATTACACCCAAATGGGATTTGAGCCTCAAAAACAAACAAACGGTCCAAAATGGGCCGCAAAGTGCACATTCTGCCCAACATCCAAAGGCACTGTCTCCCCATATCGGGCATCAACAAATTTCGAGCCCATGGCCCCTGTCACATCCATAGGGTGGTGCCGCCCTCCACGGCCTGGAGTCGCCGTGTATCCATCAAAAAACAAGTTGCTCAGCAGCTTAAGGGCGCACTCGGGAGGCAGAAGAAAAATTCTTTATTCACCAGCAGGCAGCAAGGCGCACTTTAAAAATCATGTCAGTCCGCCTTACGCGTTTCGGAAGTGTTCCTTCTTCAGAGGCGTGGCTCAAAACATTCGCGTTGCTGCAAGGTATGAATTTAAATAGTTGCCCTCCAATGGGATGCTCAAATGAACGTCCCAATGTCTTCTGGGATTTTAAGTTTTTAGCCCCGCAGCCTGCATTACACCCAAATGGGATTTGAGCCTCAAAAACAAACAAACGGTCCAAAATGGGCCGCAAAGTGCACATTCTGCCCAACATCCAAAGGCATTGTCTCCCCATATCGGGCATCGACAAATTTCGAGCCCATGGCCCCTGTCACATCCATAGGGTGGTGCCGCCCTCCACGGCCTGGAGCCACCGTGTATCCATCAAAAAACAAGTTGCTCAGCACCTTAAGGGCGCACTCGGGAGGCAGAAGAAAAATTCTTTATTCACCAGCAGGCAGCAAGGCGCACTTTGAGCAGCCCATTGGAGGGCAACTATTTAAATTCATGCCTTCCAGCAACACGAATGTTTTGAGCCACGCCTCTGAAGAAGGAACACTTCCAAAACGCGTAAGGTGTACTGACATGATTTTTAAAGTGCGCCTTGCTGCCTGCTGGTGAATAAAGAATTTTTCTTCTGCCTCCCGAGTGCGCTCTTAAGCTGCTGAGCAACTTTTTTTTTGATGGATACACGGCGGCTCCAGGCCGTGGAGGGCGGCACCACCCTATGGATGTGACAGGGGCCATGGGCTCGAAATTTGTCGATGCCCGATATGGGAGACAGTGCCTTTGGATGTTGGGCAGAATGTGCACTTTGCGGCCCATTTTGGACCGTTTGTTTGTTTTTGAGGCTCAAATCCCATTTGGGTGTAATGCAGGCTGCGGGGCTAAAAACTTCAAATCCCAGAAGCGTTGGGACGTTCATTTCAGCAGCCCATTGGAGGGCAACTATTTAAATTCATGCCTTGCAGCAACGCGAATGTTTTGAGCCACGCCTCTGAAGAAGGAACATTTCCGAAACGTGTAAGGCGGACTGACATGATTTTTAAAGTGCGCCTTGCTGCCTGCTGGTGAATAAAGAATTTTTCTTCTGCCTCCCGAGTGCGCCCTTAAGCTGCTGAGCAACTTGTTTTTTGATAAATATATATATATATATATATATTACCTACTGGCAGTCGCCAGTAGGTAGTTATAGTTAGAACCTAGTTTCCATAGGAAAAGCATTTTTTGATTTGCTAATAACTTTGGCGTCGTTTGACGAATCTTCCTGAAATTCTACAAAAAAAAGTCTATCCAGGTCAGCTCCTATCCTGAAAGTTTGGGGGTGATTCGTCAAGCGGGGGCTGAGAAAAAAGGGGGGGTCCCAAAACTCGTTTTCTCCATACGAAATTTTGCGACGAGCTACAGCCCGAACTGCTGAACGGAATTACCCCAAATTTGGCAAAAAGGTAGAGCTTGGTTCAGAAAGCGACCTTTTTTTTAAATGGTGTAAATCCGTTCAGTAGTTTTTGAGAAATTCAAAAAATAAGAGTCAAAAAATCAATTTCCCATAGGAAACTTTGTGCAAGGCTACAGCCGAAACTACTGAACGGAATTACTCCAAATTCGGCAGAAAGGTAGTGCTTTGGTCAGAAAGCGACCTTTTTAAAAATGGTGTAAATCCGTTCTGTAGTTGCTGAGAAATTAGAAAAATAAAAGTTTCGATATCTGGGCGGAGCCTAAGTCGCGTGCGCGAGCTTCACTGTGATTGGCTGCTAGTAGTCCAAACCAGGAAGTGTTGGCAGCCATCTTGTGGCTCGGTAGAAGCGAGTCACCCAAAAACGGAGAAACAAAGGTATAAAACAAGAGAAGGGGGCAGGGTAGAAAAACCCTGACCCCCTAGGCCTGCTCAGGGGGTCCCAGAAGGACCCCCAGGGCCCAAAAAATCATTTAATTTTTTTTTTTTTAAATCAGCAAAAATTCACGCTGGGGTCGCGGGTTCTCGCGTTTCATTTTAATGAGGCCCTTGGGTGGGCTAGGTTCCAGGGGTATTTCTTAAAAAATAATAGCAGGGGCTCACAGGGGTTGCAGAGGTGCGCTGGGGTTCGCGCAGCCCCGGGGCTTCACTCATGTTGGGAGGGGGGTTGCGCAGCCCCCCTTCTGGAGCCTTCTATGTGCTTGTAACTTTGGCGTCGTTTGACGAATCTTTATGAAATTATATAAAAAGTTTCTCTTTTTTTGATTAGCTCTTATATTGAAAGTTTGGGGGTGAATGGTGTAGGAGGGGCTGAGAAAAAAGAGGGTCCTAAAACGTGTTTTCTCCATGCAATTTCCATACGAAACTTTACAGAAGACTACAGGTGAAACTGATGAACGGAATTACGCCAAATTTGGCAGGGAGAAAGGTGATGGTCCAGAAAGCACGCTTTTGTTTAAATGGTGTAAATCCATTCAGTAGTTTTTGAGAAATATCAAATTTTACAGATATCGATATTTGAGAATTCTGACATGTGATTGGCTGAGGGATTACAAGCACCAGTTTGCGGCTTATTGGCTGTGAAAGGTTGAAACCAGGAAGTGTTGGCAGCCATTTTGTGATTTACTCCGTCAGCTCGCATCTCTCTGTGTAGAAGCCATCGGGTTCGTAGTTTTACCTCTGCGAGGCAACACTGGCATCTGTGTCTGTGTGAGATATGCCTTTCACGCTGCCTCTCTTCATATCACCAGGTCACGGGTATGCCTTTAGAAGCCCGTCCGTCGGCTCGGAGCTCTGTGAGTCAGTCTGTCAGTACGATCCGCTACACTACTCAAAGACTACCCAAACACCACTGCACTGTCGTAAACTCTAAAACACTACCCCCAGCACGATCCCCTACACTACCCAAACACCACTGCACTTCCCTAAACTCTAAATCTACCCCCAGCACGACCCCCTACCCAAACACCACTGCACTACCCTAAACCCTAAAATACTACCCCCAGCACAACCCCCTACACTACCCAAACACCACTGCACTACCCTAAACCCTAAAATACTACCCCCAGCACAACCCCCTACACTACCCAAGCACCACTGCATTTTCGTAAACTCTAAAACACTACCTCCAGCACGATTCTTACACTACCCAAACACCACTGCACTACCTTAAATCCTAAAACGCTACCCCCAGCATGAACCCCCAAACAGTACACAAACACCACTGCACTACTCTAAATCCTAAAACAGTACTCGCTGCATGACTTCCCACACTACACAAACACCACTGTGCTACCCTAAATCCTAAAACACTACTCTCAGCACGACCCCCTACACTACCCAAACACCACTGTACTGCCGTAAACCCTAAAACACTACTCCCAGCATGACCCCCTACACTACACAAACACCACTGCACTACCCTAAACCCCAAAACAGTACTCCCAGCATGACCCCTTACACTACCCAAACATTACTGCATTGTCGTAAACTCTAAAACACTACCTCTAGCACGATTCTTACACTACCCAAACCCCACTGCACTACCTTAAACCCTAAATCGCTACCTCCAGCACGAATCCCCTACAGTACACAAACACCACTGTACTACCCTAAAGCATAAAACAGTACCAGTCCGTCGGTTCGCAGGTCTGCGTCTGCGAGCCGTCGTGTCCCTAGCTGTACATGTGCGAGCCAGTCCGCTAGGTGATAGGTGTGTCTCTGCTAGCAGGGCCGTTGGCCCGTTGGTGTACCCTTGCGAGGTAGACCCGAGCTCTCCCTCTGTGAGCCAGCACGCTGGTGTGCGTTTGCGAGCTGACGGCCCGTAGCTCTCCCTGTGCGAGCCGAGCCGACGGGCCGCAGGTCTCCCTGTGCTAGCCGGATCGCAGCTGTCACTCTGCGAACCGATATTAAGAATATAAGGAGGCTCTAAAAAGAGCCCTTGTGTTTATTAGTTGGAGCTACATATAAGTGCGGATGCACAGCTTCAGGTTATTCAGAAAAACTCGATTTCCCTGATCTGTGAAGTGTACTCCATCACTTCTGTAGATATCAGCCATATCAAAACGTATGTTGTTGTTGTAGATGGACCCCATTCTATGGTCTCTGAGGTTTGCAGACACAGCTTTGTTGACATTCTTCCTAGATTTTTCAATCTGAGGACAAAATTGGTTTGACCATTTCCACTTCTGTCTTTGACATATATTGGAATATACAAAGACAGTTTGAGGCAAAAGCAACATCAATTGTCGAAAGGTGTCTTTTATTAGCATTTCCAAACCTACACCAGTCAATGTGCCTAGGTCGTTTCCACCACAGTGCACAATCATGAGGTCTGGGTGTTGGAGATGCAAACAGGTTTTAACCAAAGGCAACAATTGGTGCCACTTCAATCCTCTCTGTCCAAACCATTTAATGTCCACATTTTGTAAACCTAGGTCTAAGTCAATATGTCTCTGTTCTGCATACCTCTTGCACCAGAAAACATAGCTATGTCCTACGATCCACACTAGCATTTTGAAGGTATGGCTGGGAAGTATGGATAGATGTCTGTAGCTCATGCAGTCCGCTCGTAGAATAAGAGATATGTTTAAAGGTGGGGAACTACTTTTTTCTCATTCAAAACGATAACTGATTGGGAGATGAAAAGCATTGTTTTTTAAAAGTAGGGTGCACATTCGTTTTGTGGAAAAGCATCTTTGTGATTGGTTAAGAAAAAGCAGTTTAAACGTGGAGTACATATGATAGGATAAAATTTGGTCAACTCAACCACACCTGCTACTTGCATTTGAAAGGCACTGTTCGAACTTAAAACAATCGTGAACTTTTAACCTGCACGTGCCGTTAAATGTTCGAGAAAATGTTGCAAAAAAATATTGTTAGGTTTAAAAAAATTGATGAACTTTTAACCTGCAAGTGTTGTAGAAGAAAGTGTGTTGATAGAATACGTTGCACTTCTGACTTCTATGTGTCCTTGAATATTAAAAAAACTGTTTATATGGAAAATTAAAAAATAACCAATAGAGAGAAGTTTTGCAATCTAAAAGAATCAAGGAACTATTCTAATTTGTTCTTTACATGTATTTATGTGTGGAGTAACAAAATTACAGACACAACAGCACCAGGAAGAGGAACAAGCAGGGAGTGGTGGGACGGGGGGAGATAGGCACAATGGCACACATGCACAATTAAGTACAGCACAACTACAGACAAACCATGGCTAAAATGAAACACACCAACAAGGAGCACAAGTCACACAACCCGCCAACATCACACCACCGAACAAGCACAGAAGTGAAAACCACACTGCCTGAAAGGGAGAAGGGTGAACAAAACCTCACATGAAGGGACATCTCACACAGAATGCAGCACACACACATAGGAAGCAGAGCACACCAACATCCAACACAATGTTGTCCAAACACAAACATTCGCACAATCGAACACAGGACACAAATGCACTCGCCTGTGGCAGATAAACGTCCAAAAGCGTCAGTACAAAACAGGCACATGAGAACGCATAGGTTCAAACCCACAGTCCAGATGGGGATTCACGTATGGCAGGCAGCCAGAGAGTCCGTGACACACACATTGGCATACAAATGAAGACACAACACATTTGGAGACAAGTGAAAATGTGGAAACTTTATAAAAAACAGTGCGTGTCAGTACGGCCAAGAGTAGTGCCACGATATGCAGACAAATGCAGCAGCATACCTGAATAAGGAACGTAGGAAAACGTCCATGTTCACCTCGGGGTAGTCCATCACCAACACACGTCAGTGTCAAGCAGCGTTGGTTGTCCGCGCCTCGGACATCAGTCGACACCAATGCAGCCATGTCCACTGTCGTCTTGGGACATGTTACCAGATGCACAACGTGCAATGATGCGGCGGGACACGTGCAATGTGGCACATCGAGTCGTGGTTGCAGGTACCTTGTCACTCGTCCATGAACGCCAGTGCAGCTGCGTAAGCCACTATCTCTAATGAGTGATGGTTGGCCACAATATTTGACATGTCGTCGACGTAATCCATCAGCTGACCGGGACCAGATGTGCTGACTCCAACCACTGTACCCAATGTGCACCAAAGCAGAATCGGGAAGTGGGTCAATTTGCTCACTGCATACTACGACACGTGCAATCTCCCAGGCCCAGTTCCCAACATGCATGCCAAACATCCATGCATGCCATAAACGGGCATCACCATGACACTCCTGGTCGTGGGCCAACAGGGGGCGCACACACCCGTCGTAATCCATGTAAGCTACGCACACGTTGGAGAGGCACACGTCCATGCACCACTTGGATAGGCACGTGCGACATTGCAATACAGGTTGAACGCAGGTGACGTCCGCAATGCGGAAGCTCAGCCGGTAAGTGATCCGCAGCACTGCCAAAGGCAGTGCACCCAGGACATGCAGCAGACGTGCAAGGTATAGGTGGACGTGAATGGAGTCGACCATGTGTTCGGGATGCACTGGCATTGCGTCAGTGGCTCTGCTTGTAGCTGCACTGGCTTGCCGTGTGCCAGTCTTGTGGATGAAATGGCACAGCTTGGTGCAATGAGCCGGGTCTGTGTGCAATGGGTGCAAGGCAGGGGTGTGGTGGGAGTACGTGTAAAGGCCATTTCACGCACGCTAACTACGACGAAGGACTTTTGAGTGTGGGATGTGTACTCGTTGTTCTCAAATTGGGCAGTGCGTAGTGTGGGAGACGGATGCAAATATTATCGTATCTGTCAGGGGGGGCTGGCCACTTGCAAGTTCCTTCTCGGAGCAGCAGATGTGTTACCGCAAGATAGCTCAGACAAAGACCATTTCATCCCTACAGTAACTTCTCCAGCTGCATTCATACAGGATGTGTACAAAGGCCGGTCGTGGGTGTTGTGGGATGTCTGCGACCCTGGTCATCATGGATGAGATGCCCAGCACGTGGCACATGGGCGGGTTCACTGTGTGTTACGTTGCCAAACAGCTGCTCCTCCCTCCCACGAGCCCCCACACTTTTCTGTGCTGCGCTGTTGTATCCCGTGCACTCCTACGGCACACCATTGTAATGCCTATTCGCGCATGTCCTGCGGCATTCCAATCACACCGTGACACTGCCGTTTGGAGGTGGTGCATGCCAGTTTACAACATCGACTGCTGCGGCCCTTGTGGTGGCCACACCAGAACACAGAGACACACTTACCGCACTTCTTGCACACAGACATGTCAGAGACACCCCGTTCCCCTTGCCGGATAGGCACACCCCTGCGCTGAATTAACTATCAATACCAATAAATAAAAATTAATAATTACTTTATTTTAATAAATTACTTCCCACCCTATTCCCCTATAAACCCACAACCCCCTCCTAAAATAAATTAACACAATTAATATAATTATCAATTAATCAATTAATAAAAATTATTTACCAATTAATAATTAATTAACAATAAATTAATTATCAATACCAAAAAAGAAAAATTAATCATTACTTTATTATAATTACATTACTTCCCACCCTATTCCCCTATAAACCCACAACCCGCTACGGAACTAAAACACAAAATTTAATTAAAAATAATTAATCATTTCTAAGAATTATTATTTAATTTACTATAATTAAATTACTTCCCACCCTATTCCCCTATAAACCCACAACCCACTACAGTACTAAAACGCGAAATTTACTTTAAAAAAAATTACTAACTTCTAAAAATGTAACACATATATTTAAAAAAATACAATACTTAACAAAAAATATAGAACACATACATATAAAATACATACTAAAATACATAACACTAATATAAACATCGATATTATTAACAACGATATTTTTGCAAATATTACTGACTTCGATATTAACAAATATGATATTTCTTACCTTCAGGTCGATATTCTGGTCACCGATATTCTTGATGTCAATATTCTGTCCCATCGATATTTCCAACTCGATATTTCTGTAGTTCGGAAACAAAAACCTCAATATTATGTCTGTGCACCGGACTGGGCATTTTGAGGTGGTGGAGCGCAAGAGTGATGTCACCTATCTGGTGAACTTGGAGAATCCAAGGAACCCTTTGAGGGTCCTGCATGTGAACCGCCTCAAACCTCACTTTGAGAGGTCTGAAGTGAACATGCTTTTGGCATCAGATGATGGGGTGGAAGCGAACCTCTTCCTGACTTCCTGTTTGCCAAGGAGCAAAATGGGTTAGTGGAAGGCGTAAACCTCTCCCCTGCACTGACCCTAAACAGCAGAGTGACTGGGTCAGCTGTTGGAACAGTTTGCTACTCTGTTTTCCCTGACCCCAGGTGTCACCCATTGATGTACCCATGATGTGGACACTGGGGACAGTCTGCCTGTAAAACACAACATTTACAGATTGACTGACAGGGTCAAATCCAGCATCAAAGAAGAAGTTTCCAAGCTGTTGGCCTCAGGGGTCAGAGAGCCCTCCAACAGTCCTTGGGCCAGCCCAGTGGTCTTGTCCCAAAGACTGCTGCACCCAGTGCCACACCTGAACTTCGATTCTGTGTGGACTACCGTGGGCTCAATGCCGTCACCAGGACTGATGCGCACCCCATCCCTAGAGCTGATGAGCTCATAGATCAGCTGGGAGCTGCCAAGATCCTAAGTATGATTGACTTAACATCTGGGTACTGGCAGTTTGCCTTGACTCATGGGGCCAAGGCGAGAACTGCGTTCTCCACACCAGAGGGGCACCACCAGTTCCAGGTGATGCCCTTTGGGTTGAAGAACGCCCCTGCCACCTTTCAGAGGTTGATCAACCAGGTGTTGGCTAGACTGGAGGATTTCAGTGCTGCCTACCTGGATGACATCACAGTGTTCAGTTCCAGCTGGGAAGAACACTTGCACCACCTCTGGGAAGTGTTGAAGACCCTGCAGAAGGCAGGCCTCACTATCCAGGCCAGTAAGTGCCAGATAGGGCAGGGGTCAGTGGTGTACTTTGGGCACCAGGTAGAAAGCGGCCAGGTGTTGCCCCTATAACCTGAGATTGACACCATTCTGGCTTGAGAGCCCCCCAAGACCCAGACTGAGGTGAGAGCCTTTTTAGGTCTCACAGGGTATTACCGGAGATTTGTCAATGGATATGGCACCATTGTTGCTCCCTTGATGAAGCTGACTTTCAGGAAGCAGCCAAGGAAAGCGATCTGGACTGATGCCTGTCAGATTGCTTTTGATGCCCTGAAATCTGCCATGTGCACGACACCCGTGTTCAAGGCACCCAACTTCTCCCAAGAATTTGTTGTGCAGACAGATGCTTCAGAGCATGGTGTGGGAACTGTACTGTCACAACTGAATGACGAGGGCCTGGCCCAACCTGAAGTCTTCATTAGCCAGAGGTTACTTCCCAGGGAACAGAGGTGGAGTGCAATTGAGCAAGAAGCTTTCACTGTGGTCTGGGCACTGAAGAAGCTGAGGCCCTACTTGTTTGGGACTCACTTCTGGGTTCAGACAGACCAAGGTCCCTCAGATGGTTGATGCAGATGAGGGTTGAGAACCCAAAACTGTTGAGGTGGTCCATTTCCCTACAGGGGATGGAATTTACAGTGGAACACCACCCTGTTAAGAACAGGCCAATGCTGATGGTCTGTTCAGTGTTGAGAACTCCCAGGAGGGTGGATATTTCTCCCCACTTTTCAGTAGGAGGGGACACGTGCTAGACCTGGCATCCTTGGTCTGGTTTCCCCCGTCTTTTTGACTCTACCTCCTGTATTTTTGACTGTGCGCTGGATTTTGTTTTTTCTGGTTTAGGTACTCTAGGTACTTTGCCACTGCTGATCAGTGCCAAAGTGCAAGTGCCCCCTGTGTAAATTATAATTCTGATTGGTTCTCCATGATTGGCATATTTGATTTACTGGTAAATCCAGGGCCTGTAAATCAAATGCTACCAGTGGGCCAGCAGCACTGATTGTGCCACCCACACAAGTAGCCTTTCAAATATGTCTCAGACCTGCCACTGAGGTATCTGTACATGCAGTTTTTTTTACCATGTTGACCTGGCAAGTGCACCCATTTACCTGGCCCTAACCTTCCCTTTTCTTACATGTGAGACACCCCTATGGAAGTCCAAATGTACCCCCATGGGCATGGTGCAGTGTATGTGAAAGGTAGGACACGTACTGGTGTGTTTTACATGTCCTGATAGTGAAATACTGTGTATTTTGTTTTTCACTATTGCAAGGGCTAGTTCTCTCATAGGATATCATTGGAGCTGCCTTGTAACAATTTACAAGTGTAACTTTCAATTGAGAACAGCTAGAGATTTGGAGTTGGGGCTCTCTGGAATTTAATAACACACCTTTTAGTAAAGGTGGTTTTTAAATTGTGTGTTTGAAAATGCCAGTTTTAGAAAGTGGGCATTTTTTTGTTTAACCATCCAGTGTGCGTCTGCCTGCTTGTGGATTCGCCGTCTGGTTTTAGACTGACAGGGGCTGTTTGTGCATTCACTCCAAACACTCACACAAAGGGATCTGAGGTGTGCCCTGCATATGCTGATGAGCCACCCTGGGCTGGAGTGGTGGGAGCGGTTGTCACTAGCATCTGAATAGGCTGTGGCTGCCCTGCACATTGCTGTCTCCACCTGCTGTAGTGTGGCTGGACCAGGGAGGACAAAACTGGTTTTACTGAGCAAGAAATACTTTCTGAACAAAGACTTCAAAGGGAAAAGGGGGTATAAGTATTAGACCTAAAACCCCAGAACTTTAGAGTACTTCTGGATTAAGAGTACCAAGAAGAAGAGCTGAAGAGCTGCCAGGAGGAGTACTGCCCCTTTGCTGTTTGTTGCTTTGTTGGGTTGGCCTGCAGTTGCTGCTTCTCTCTGTGGGCAATGGAAAGGACTGGACTTTTGTCTTGCTATGGTATCCTGCTTAAGAAGATTCTCCAAGGGCTTGATGTAGAGCTTGCCTCCTGTTAAGAAGTCTCAGCAACACAAACACTTCACTTGCAGCTTCCATTAACTCCACTGCTGGGAGATCTGACCTGCCTCGTGGTGCCAGATCCAGTTCTGGGCCCTTGGAGGTTGGTCCTGTTGCAAAGAACAACAAAGGCCTGAAGAAACCTACAAAATTGCTGCTTCACCCTTCTTGTGGCTGTATTTTCCGAAGCAGCACCGCTGTGTGGGAGAAAATCCAAACGCACAGGTCCATGTGGCCGAAGAAACTGATGCAGTGCCTGCCAGCACCCCGAAGAACCGTCGCACGCCAAGTTCGACGCACCGGTCTCCCAAGCTGGAGACCCCCGCACTGACTCCGACGCAGGCCCTGCTGGGCCGTTACAAGAAATGACACATCGTGGGACTGCATCTGCAGAAATCAATGCAGCGCCTGTTTGCCGCTGCTGCATCGACCTTCAGTGCATCCTGGATTTCCACGCATCATACCTGTGCACCACGCAATGCCGACACAGCACCAGCAGCCCAAAACCATCTTGGAATTGAAGCCTCACTTCCCCCTACAGTCTGAATTCGATGCATCACTTCTCTTGAGTGCAGCATAACTGTCACATCACCTACACAAGGATTCAGGAACTGACACAATGCTTCCCTTCTCTGCGGCTGTTTTGCCTTGTGGATTTTGATGCATTTGAGGTACTTTATGTAAAAATCAAGCATCCATAGTTTGCTATGGACAGAATTGCTTGAAACGTTTTTAAAAGTCATATTTTGAGTTGTGTATGTTGGATTTTGATACTGATACTTTATTTTTTTTAAACTGGTGGGGTGTCCATTTGTAGTGTTTTCAATGTGTTACTGTATGGGTTATGCACAAATGCTTTTCACCTTGCTTCTGAAATAAGCCTGTCTGCTCGTGCCAAGCTACCAAGGGGGTGAGCAGGGGTTATCTAGGTGTGTTAATCCCTCATCCTGACTAGAAGAAAGGATCCCTACTGGGACAGGGTGCATACCACTGCCAACTAGAGACCCCCCACATTACTAACAGTATGTGACTGGTTTTGTGGGTGTGTGAGTGTCTGTATGGATGAGTGAGTGAGTGGCTGTGTGAGTGTCTGTATGAGAGAGTGAGTGGCTGTGTAAGTGTTTGTATTTTGATTGAGTGGGTGTGTGAGTGAGTGTGTGCATCTGTGAGTGTATGTGAGAGTGGCTGCATGGATGTATGAGTGTTTTTTTGACTCTCTGTGTGGTGTGTCAGTAGCTATGTGAATGACTGGGCAGAACAAAACCTCACCTGCTGCTTTATCTATCAAGAGTCCACAGTTTTGCACAAAATGACTACCCAACTGGAGTACTTTTCATTGGCTAATTTATAACTGCTACCTTGGTGGGTAAATGTGTAGTGCATAATCTACACTACGGCTGCTTAATGGACCACGAGGAAATGTATCGAGTGACCTTGTGTGCATGTAATTTTGGAAATGTGATTGTTCCTTGAAGTCTTGATCCACAGATCTCTGATAACATGAATCCTTCCTGGAGAAGATGATGAGACTACAAAGAGGGGAACCTGCATCAAACAAGGGTACTTCCTCGTAAGTTTATGAAGTAAGTGCTTCTTTGTTTGGTAGAAATGTCCTCATATTCCTCTGCATCAAGAATTTGTTACCAAAATCGGTGGGAAACGCGCTTATGTCCTTTTGGTAAGCTGTCCATCAATGTGGGAAAAGGTGGGAAGACTGTTGCATACTATTTTTGAAAATGGGACAGGGCCAAACAGGCGGAGCTTGCAGATGATTTGGGGCATTTCAGTTTGTTTTTCAATGTTGAGTATGAGAGGAAACAGACTTGCTTTGCCTTTGCTAAGCCCGAGAAGTTTCTATCATTTGTGGTTTACAGAAGTGAAGCTTTAAATGTGGCACTTGCTGGGTTTGTATTTGTAAGTGCTTCACTTTGAGGTTTAATTTGTGTGAAATTAGCATCTGGGCCATTATGCAATCTCATTTTTTTGAAGAAGAGTGCACAGTTTCCCTGTAAATGCCTACCCAGCTGGAGCACTTTTTACTACTTAATTAGTAAGTGCTACCTCATTGGGTAAATGTGTAGTCCTTATTCTACAGTACAGGTGCATAAAGGACCATAAGGTAATATCTCTAGTGACCTTCTGTGCATATAATTTTTACAATGTGATTGTCTCTGCAGTGCAATTTTTAAATATATTCTTTCTTTATAAGAACAGATGTGGCCAGATTTTGTGTGTGTATTTTTTAATATTTGCAAATCCATTGCAAAGAGTCGCAATACAGTCATTCCAGTACTGCGAACATTTGCAAAATTAGCATAATTTTTAGAAACATTTAAAAAACATATATAGACGTTATAAAATTAATGTTTGGGGTCAATGCTTTTCTAATATGACATAAATACTTAGGGGCATATTCTCAAGGACTCATCGCCGAGTTAGCGGCACTTTATCGCAGCCAAAGTGGCGATAAATTCATCGCACTATTCACAAGCAGGTGCTAACAGCCGATATCACCAGTTTTCCCGCGATAGCAGCCGCATAAAACATCGCCACAGATGACAACGTCAACTAACGCTAATGAGATGCAGAGTAGGCGTTCCCGTGCAAAAACCCGCGAAAACACCACTCCGCAACATTCTCAACGACCAGCCAGATCGGCGATAAGATTCAAAAACATGCGATAAGGCGCGTTAGCAGCATGGATTTAACACCTGCTCCTACCTGGTGTTAAGTCGGACGACAACCTGCACCATAAAAGGGAGCTGAGCCCACAGCCACACCAGAAGAACAACAGATGCCATGGAGCTACTGATCATGCAGCTCGGAGCCCCAAGAGGGCCACAACACCCACCGCCACCACCGCCAGGACCCCCACCCCCCCTCCAGAGCCCCTCCCCCCGGACTACCACAGAGGCAGCGCAGACAAAGACACCGGACCTTCCAAAAACGCACCAGCCTCGGAGACTTAACGCCAGAGGAAGTCATTGCCCACTACAGGCTCAAAAGGACATCCATCCTCCGCATCCTGACCCTCATTGCCCACAGGCTGACGGTACCAACACAGCGGAGAACCAACATCCCTCCGCAGACAATGCTGCTGGCCGTGCTGCACCTGTTGGCCTCTGGGACCTTCCAACCAACAACTGCCAGAGTCGGAGGAGTCTCACAGCCAGCCCTGTCAAAGTTCCTCACACCTGTCTTGGATGCCATCATCAGCTTGGTACCCCAGCAACTTTACTTCCCACACACTGCGCAGGAACAGCTGGAGATCAAGCAAGGCTTCTACGCCATACCTGGCTTGCCGCACGTGTTGGGGGCAATCAACTGCACACATATACTCCTCGTGCCCCCTGCCGCCACTGCACACAATTACCGCAACAGGAAACACACGCATTCCATCAATGTGCAGGCAATAGTGGACCACCGGGGACTCTTCACCAATGTCGTTGCCAACTACCCAGGCAGTGTGCATGATTCCTTCATCTTCCGACAGTCCATCATCAACCAGCGCTTTCAGGATGGCACCTATGGAAATGCACTGCTCATCAGTAAGTAACAACTGAACACACCACACACCTCAACTCCACCAACATACAACTCACAACTCTGGGAATGCACACATCACAACATCACATACAACCTGACAACTAACATTCCCACATTCCAGACACGACAACACAACTTACCGTGGCAACCTGGGCTAGCCATGTACACAAGCCATCAACGGCATGGCACCTCAGCCACACAATAGCAGAATGTGGGGAGAGGTGGGAACCAGGCATGTGCGAAGGAGGAAAGTGACCCATGAATGTGAATGTACACAATGCCAAGTGTGGCATGGATGTGCTGGACAGACTTGAGTATGCAGACCACTGTCATTTCCATGTCGACATACACTGCTGGTGTCTGGAGTGTACTGGACAGTGGATGCAACCATGTTACCGCAGCCAGTGGGGAAGATCGCGTAAATGTAGCTTGTTACATCCCCCCCTGTATGCGTGAGCAGAGTGGGCTGGCCCGGCGGACGCCAGGCCAGCGTAGGGGTGTGAATAAAAAGCCCATTACTCTGGGCGTGGTTCTCTTCCGGAATGGCCAACGTGTCTGCCAGGGTGGTGCCTCTCACCCCGCCATGAGGCCGACGCCGTGAGCGGCGGTGTCTGCGATCCTGTGCACCTGCTGCACCCCAGGCCGCTGGTCCCAAGACCTGTCTTGCCCGCCCCGCGCACCCAGGCCTCACTGCTCACCTGCCGACACCGGCGTGTGTCAAAGAGGGCCCACCACGTGCCGGTGCAAGCTCCAAGCCCGAGGCCCGTGACCTTGGCAGCCTCCTCAGACCATCAATGCCTCCGCGACACAGGCCCCCAGTACTCCTTTCTCGTTGACGTACTCCACCGCTGCCTCCGGCCTACACTGCGGTCCAGTAGGTCACACATTTGGAACTGAGTCTTGATTTTTCAATGGCAGAGTCCATATCATTGTACGCAAGGAGAGGAGTAAGAGGAAGACGTGGTTCAGTCCGGATGAAAAAAGGATCCTCGTTACGGAGGTGACCGAACACTACCAACAACTGCTCTGGTGCCGCTAACTCTGTGCATCGCAAGCCAAGGACACGTGGCTGGGGGCCCCTGCTGACCGCTGCCTCTGGCCTACACTACGGTCAAGTAGGTCACACATTTGGAACTGAGTCTTGATTTATTTATGGCAGAGTTTATACCATTGTACAGGCCTCATCGCAGACTGCATCCCCTTTCAGCTCTGGTGCCACTGACTCCATGCCCCGAAATTCATGGACACTCTCTGGTTGAACTTTGGTGGCGTCTGAGTATATGGCCTGGGGGTTGTCTTCATCATCATGTAGCTGATACTGACTTGGTGTCAAAAATGAGTCTGTAGCATTCATCTCCTCCATATTGCCTGTGTCTGCTTGGTACTGCCCTCTGTATCATGCCCTGGAAGAACACCTTCCACTGTCCACCAAAACCCTCCGCAACATTCACCTTGGACATCGACGAGGACCCGCTCAGCTCTCATGGCCCTACCTCAGTGCACCGGTAGTCACCGTCCCGTGGTGGTGTTCCATGTGCCGGCCGCTGTGCATCCGGGGCCACTAACTCTGTGCAGCTCAAGTCATGGACCCTTGCTGTTTGGACTGTGAACTTCTGATTGTCTGATCATTATTGTAGTTGTTGCCAGCACCAACCACTCCTTGAGGACTGGCTCACACTCACCCCACACCCATCCAGCACAGGCATCACTGGACATGTGACCCTGGCAATAAAGGGGCCGGGCACACGTGCCTGTAGCCAGTTCCACAAACTATCTAAGTGTGTCAGTGTGGTCATTGTGTATGCATGAGGGCCCCGGGCCCCACCACATTGCATTGTGCTGTGTACAGCGGACGCAACCATGTCACCTCAGGCAGTGGGGAAGACCTGGGACATGTAGCTGTGTCGTACCCCCCTGTAGGCGTTGCTGGAATGGGCTGGCGTACAACAGTCCAGCGTAGGGGTGTGGGTAATCACCCCGGGGCTCTGGGCGTGGTTAAGTGTTGGGCTTGCCAATGTAGTACCTAATGCGTGTGTCTCTGTTGCAATGTTGGCGCCACCCGTCCCGCAATGGACAAAGTTGCAATGTAACATGCCCCCGGAGTGCGGGCTCGGCCGAAGGGATAAATGAATGAGCACAAGCCCGCTCGGGGTCCGGGATCATACATGCTGTTGGAACTGGGGGTCTCTAGTTGGCAGAGGTAGGTACCTTTGACCAAATAGGGACCCTTGCTTCTACGTCAGGGAAAGGGGATTACACTACTGGATAACCCCTGCTCACCACCTTGGTAGCTTGGCACGAGCAGACAGGCTTATATCAGAGGCAGTGTGTTAAGCATTTGTGAACACATACAGTAATACAGTGAAAACACTACAGATGGACACCACAGAGGTTTTATAAAAATAAGTATTCTTTATATAGACTTAACACAAGACCACAAACGAAAAAAATCCACAATACTGTACTCAAAATAGACTTAAAGATGGTAGAAGTAACTTAGTTCAAGTTGATGGTAAATGCGACAAAGTTCTCACAAAAGTACCTGGATGCGTAACGCAAAACAAACAAAAAGGTTTGCAGGGATGGAGATGCGTCGGTTCCTTGCTTCGGGGGAGACGATGCGTCGCGCCTCAATGCTTGCGCAGAGTAGGGGATGCGTCTTGGTCCTTACCGGAGAGGAGGTGATGCGTAGAATTGTGCATGTGTGCCATTGTGCACATCTCCCCCCGTCCCCCCAGTCCCTGGTCGGTACTCACCCTGTTGATGTTGTGTCAGGTCATGTTGAGCAGTGTCCCGATCCACAACTCCTGGCACCGTATCCCGACTGATGACTGTGGCCACCATTTTCTCCATGTCATCCAGCTCCTGGTGTGCCGCTGGTCCCCCACCTCCAATCTGCGTTGCTGCTTTCATGTTCCCATGAGGCACAGGGTCAGACTAATTTGCATATGGCCATGTCTGAACTGGGATGGCGGAGTGAGCTAAAGAATGATGATGGATTAAACCCAGATCAGTTGACTGGGGGTGAGTGCTTGCAATGTTCAACACTCCGTCCATCATCTCCTTTGATTTTGCTTTGCTCACCATAAGTTGGCAGGGTATGCCCAGACGTGGGTCCCTTGCTCACTTTGCCACTGGATTCAAGCTAGCCTGGCTGATGACGGCTGTTAGCCAGAAACTGGTCCCAGGATGCTTGTTTCCGGTCCAGGGAAGACATGGCTTGCCAGTTCGGGCTGGACTGTTCCCATGAGGCACAGGGGCAGACTGATTTGCATATGGCAATGTCTGAACTGGGGTGGCGGAGTGAGCTAAAGATTGATGATGGATTAAACCCAGATCAGTTGACTGGGGGTGAGTGCTTGCAATGTTCAACACTCCGTCCATCATCCCCTTTGGCTTTGCTTTGTTCGCCCTAAGTTGGCAGGGTATGCCCAGACGTGGGTCCCTTGCTCACTTTGCCACTGGATTCAAGCTAGCCTGGCTGATGACGGCTGTTAGCCAGAAACCGGTCCCAGGATGCTTGTTTCCGGTCCAGGGAAGACATGGCTTGGCAGTTCGGGCTGAACTGTTCCCATGAGGCACAAGGTCAGACTAATTTGCATATGGCCATGTCTGAACTGGGGTGGCGGAGTGAGCTAAAGAATGATGATGGATTAAACCCAGATCAGTTGACTGGGGGTGAGTGCTTGGAATGTTCAACACTCCGTCCATCATCCCCTTTGGTTTTGCTTTGTTCGCCCTAAGTTGGCAGGGTATGCCCAGACGTGAGTCCCTTGCTCACTTTGCCACTGGATTCAAGCTAGCCTGGCTGATGACGGCTGTTAGCCAGAAACCGGTCCCAGGATGCTTGTTTCCGGTCCAGGGAAGACATGGCTTGGCAGTTCGGGCTGGACTGTTCCCATGAGGCACAGGGTCAGACTGATTTGCATATGGCCATGTCTGAACTGGGGTGGCGGAGTGAGCTAAAGAATGATGATGGATTAAACCCAGATCAGTTGACTGGGGGTGAGTGCTTGCAATGTTCAACACTCTGTCCATCATCCCCTTTGGTTTTGCTTTGTTCGCCCTAAGTTGGCAGGGTATGCCCAGACGTGGGTCCCTTGCTCACTTTGCCACTGGATTCAAGCTAGCCTGGCTGATGACGGCTGTTAGCCAGAAACCGGTTCCACAATGCTTGTTTCCGGTCCAGGGAAGACATGGCTTGGCAGTTCGGGCTGGACTGTTCCCATGAGGCACAGGGTCAGACTGATTTACATATGGCCATGTCTGAACTGGGGTGGCGGAGTGAGCTAAAGAATGATGATGGATTAAACCCAGATCAGTTGACTGGGGGTGAGTGCTTGCAATGTTCAACACTCTGTCCATCATCCCCTTTGGTTTTGCTTTGTTCGCCCTAAGTTGGCAGGGTATGCCCAGACGTGGGTCCCTTGCTCACTTTGCCACTGGATTCAAGCTAGCCTGGCTGATGACAGCTGTTAGCCAGAAACTGGTCCCATGATGCTTGTTTCCGGTCCAGGGAAGACATGGCTTGGCAGTTCGGGCTGGACTGTTCCCATGAGGCACAGGGTCAGACTGATTTGCATATGGCCATGTCTGAACTGGGGTGGCGGAGTGAGCTAAAGAATGATGATGGATTAAACCCAGATCAGTTGACTGGGGGTGAGTGCTTGCAATGTTCAACACTCCGTCCATCATCCCCTTTGGTTTTGCTTTGTTTGCCCTGAGTTGGCAGGGTATGCCCAGACGTGGGTTCCTTGCTCACTTTGCCACTGGATTCAAGCTAGCCTGGCTGATGACGGCTGTTAGCCAGAAACCGGTCCCAGGATGCTTGTTTCCGGTCCGTGGAAGACATGGCTTGGCAGTTCGGGCTGGACTGTTCCCATGAGGCACAGGGTCAGACTGATTTGCATATGGCCATGTCTGAACTGGGGTGGCGGAGTGAGCTAAAGAATGATGATGGATTAAACCCAGATCAGTTGACTGGGGGTGAGTGCTTGCAATGTTCAACACTCCGTCCATCATCCCCTTTGGTTTTGCTTTGTTTGCCCTGAGTTGGCAGGGTATGCCCAGACGTGGGTTCCTTGCTCACTTTGCCACTGGATTCAAGCTAGCCTGGCTGATGACGGTTGTTAGCCAGAAACCGGTCCCAGGATGCTTGTTTCCGGTCCAGGGAAGACATGGCTTGGCAGTTTGGGCTGGACTGTTCCCATGAGGCACAGGGTCAGACTGATTTGCACATGGCCATGTCTGAACTGGGGTGGCGGAGTGAGCTAAAGAATGATGATGGATTAAACCCAGATCAGTTGACTGGGGGTGAGTGCTTGCAATGTTCAACACTCCGTCCATCATCCCCTTTGGTTTTGCTTTGTTCGCCCTAAGTTGGCAGGGTATGCCCAGACGTGGGTCCCTTGTTCACTTTGCCACTGGATTCAAGCTAGCCTGGCTGATGACGGCTGTTAGCCAGAAACCGGTCCCAGGATGCGTGTTTCCGGTCCAGGGAAGACATGGCTTGGCAGTTCGGGCTGGACTGTTCCCATGAGGCACAGGGTCAGACTGATTTGCATATGGCCATGTCTGAACTGGGGTGGCGGAGTTAGCTAAAGAATGATGATGGATTAAACCCAGATCAGTTGACTGTGGGTGAGTGCTTGCAATGTTCAACACTCCGTCCATAATCCCCTTTGGTTTTGCTTTGTTCGCCGTAAGTTGGCAGGGTATGCCCAGACGTAGGTCCCTTGCTCACTTTGCCACTGGATTCAAGCTAGCCTGGCTGATGACGGCTGTTAGCCAGAATCTGGTCCCAGGATGCTTGTTTCCGGTCCAGGGAAGACATGGCTTGCCAGTTCGGGCTGGACTGTTCCCATGAGGCACAGGGGCAGACTGATTTGCATATGGCCATGTCTGAACTGGGGTGGCAGAGTGAGCTAAAGAATGATGATGGATTAAACCCAGATCAGTTGACTGGGGGTGAGTGCTTGCAATGTTCAAAACTCCGTCCATCATCCCCTTTGGTTTTGCTTTGTTCGCCCTAAGTTGGCAGGGTATGCCCAGACGTGGGTCCCTTGCTCACTTTGCCACTGGATTCAAGCTAGCCTGGCTGTTGACGGCTGTTAGCCAGAAACCGGTCCCAGTATGCTTGTTTCCGGTCCAGGGAAGACATGGCTTGTCAGTTCGGGCTGGACTGCTCCCATGAGGCACAGGGTCAGACTGATTTGCATATGGCCATGTCTGAACTGGGGTGGCGGAGTGAGCTAAAGAATGATGATGGATTAAACCCAGATCAGTTGACTGGGGGTGAGTGCTTGCAATGTTCAACACTCCGTCCATCATCCCCTTTGGCTTTGCTTTGTTCGCCCTAAGTTGGCAGGGTATGCCCCGATGTGGGTCCCTTGCTCACTTTGCCACTGGATTCAGGCTAGCCTGGCTGATGACGGCTGTTAGCCAGAAACCGGTTCTAGGATGCTTGTTTCCGGTCCAGGGAAGATAAGGTTTGGCAGTTCAGGCTGCACTGTTCCCATGAGGCACAGGGTCAGACTGATTTGCATATGGCCATGTCTGAACTGGGGTGGCGGAGTGAGCTAAAGAATGATGATGGATTAAACCCAGATCAGTTGACTGGGGGTGAGTGCTTGCAATGTTCAACACTCCGTCCATCATCCCCTTTGGTTTTGCTTTGTTCGCCCTAAGTTGGCAGGGTATGCCCAGACGTGAGTCCCTTGCTCACTTTGCCACTGGATTCAAGCTAGCCTGGCTGATGATGGCTGTTAGCCATAAACCGGTCCTAGGATGCTTGTTTCCGGTCCAGGGAAGACATGGCTTGGCAGTTCGGGCTGGACTATTCCCATGAGGCACAGGGTCAGACTGATTTGCATATGGCCATGTCTGAACTGGGGTGGCGGAGTGAGCTAAAGAATGATGATGGATTAAACCCAGATCAGTTGACTGGGGGTGAATGCTTGCAATGTTCAACACTCTGTCCATCATCCCCTTTGGTTTTGCTTTGTTCACCCTAAGTTGGCAGGGTATGCCCAGACGTGGGTCCCTTGCTCACTTTGCCACTGGATTCAAGCTAGCCTGGCTGATGACGGCTGTTAGCCAGAAACCGGTCACAGAATGCTTGTTTCCGGTCCAGGGAAGACATGGCTTGGCAGTTCGGGCTGGACTGTTCCCATGAGGCACAGGGTCAGACTGATTTACATATGGCCATGTCTGAACTGGGGTGGTGGAGTGAGCTAAAGAATAAAGCTGGATTAAACCCAGATCAGTTGACTGGGGGTGAGTGCTTGCAATGTTCAACACTCTGTCCATCATCCCCTTTGGTTTTGCTTTGTTCGCCCTAAGTTGGCAGGGTATGCCCAGACGTGGGTCCCTTGCTCACTTTGCCACTGGATTCAAGCTAGCCTGGCTGATGACAGCTGTTAGCCAGAAACTGGTCCCAGGATGCTTGTTTCCAGTCCAGGGAAGACATGGCTTGGCAGTTCGGGCTGGACTGTTCCCATGAGGCACAGGGTCAGACTGATTTGCATATGGCCATGTCTGAACTGGGGTGGCGGAGTTAGCTAAAGAATGATGATGGATTAAACCCAGATCAGTTGACTGGGGGTGAGTGCTTGCAATGTTCAACAGTCAACACTCCGTCCATCATCCCCTTTGGTTTTGCTTTGTTTGCCCTGAGTTGGCAGGGTATACCCAGACGTGGGTCCCTTGCTCACTTTGCCACTGGATTCAAGCTAGCCTGGTTGATGACGGCTGTTAGCCAGAAACCGGTCCCAGGATGCTTGTTTCCGGTCCAGGGAAGACATGGCTTGGCAGTTCGGGCTGGACTGTTCCCATGAGGCACAGGGTCAGACTGATTTGCATATGGCCATGTCTGAACTGGGGTGGCGGAGTGAGGTAAAGAATGATGATGGATTAAACCCAGATCAGTTGACTGGGCGTGAGTGCTTGCAATGTTCAACACTCCGTCCATCATCCCCTTTGGTTTTGCTTTGTTTGCCCTGAGTTGGCAGGGTATGCCCAGACGTGGGTTCCTTGCTCACTTTGCCACTGGATTCAAGCTAGCCTGGCTGATGACGGTTGTTAGCCAGAAACCGGTCCCAGTATGCTTGTTTCCGGTCCAGGGAAGACATGGCTTGGCAGTTTGGGCTGGACTGTTCCCATGAGGCACAGGGTCAGACTGATTTGCATATGGCCATGTCTGAACTGGGGTGGCGGAGTGAGCTAAAGAATGATGATGGATTAAACCCAGATCAGTTGACTGGGGGTGAGTGCTTGCAATGTTCAACACTCCGTCCATCATCCCCTTTGGTTTTGCTTTGTTCGCCCTAAGTTGGCAGGGTATGCCCAGACGTGAGTCCCTTGCTCACTTTGCCACTGGATTCAAGCTAGCCTGGCTGATGACGGCTGTTAGCCAGAAACCGGTCCCAGTATGCGTGTTTCCGGTCCAGGGAAGACATGGCTTGGCAGTTCGGGCTGGACTGTTCCCATGAGGCACAGGGTCAGACTGATTTGCATATGGCCATGTCTGAACTGGGGTGGCGGAGTTAGCTAAAGAATGATGATGGATTAAACCCAGATCAGTTGACTGGGGGTGAGTGCTTGCAATGTTCAAAACTCCGTCCATCATCCCCTTTGGTTTTGCTTTGTTCGCCCTAAGTTGGCAGGGTATGCCCAGACGTGGGTCCCTTGCTCACTTTGCCACTGGATTCAAGCTAGCCTGGCTGATGACGGCTGTTAGCCAGAAACCGGTCCCAGTATGCTTGTTTCCGGTCCAGGGAAGACATGGCTTGCCAGTTCGGGCTGGACTGCTCCCATGAGGCACAGGGTCAGACTGATTTGCATATGGCCATGTCTGAACTGGGGTGGCGGAGTGAGCTAAAGAATGATGATGGATTAAACCCAGATCAGTTGACTGGGGGTGAGTGCTTGCAATGTTCAACACTCCGTCCATCATCCCCTTTGGCTTTGCTTTGTTTGCCCTAAGTTGGCAGGGTATGCCCAGACGTGGGTCCCTTGCTCACTTTGCCACTGGATTCATGCTAGCCTGGCTGATGACGGCTGTTAGCCAGAAACCGGTTCTAGGATGCTTGTTTCCGGTCCAGGGAAGATAAGGCTTGGCAGTTCAGGCTGCACTGTTCCCATGAGGAACAGGGTCAGACTGATTTGCATATGGCCATGTCTGAACTGGGGTGGCGGAGTGAGATAAAGAATGATGATGGTTTAAACCCAGATCAGTTGACTGGGGGTGAGTGCTTGCAATGTTCAACACTCCGTCCATCATCCCCTTTGGTTTTGCTTTGTTCGCCCTAAGTTGGCAGGGTATGCCCAGACGTGAGTCCCTTGCTCACTTTGCCACTGGATTCAAGCTAGCCTGGCTGATGATGGCTGTTAGCCAGAAACCGGTCCTAGGATGCTTGTTTCCGGTCCAGGGAAGACATGGCTTGGCAGTTCGGGCTGGACTATTCCCATGAGGCACAGGGTCAGACTGATTTGCATATGGCCATGTCTGAACTGGGGTGGCGGAGTGAGCTAAAGAATGATGATGGATTAAACCCAGATCAGTTGACTGGGGGTGAGTGCTTGCAATGTTCAACACTCTGTCCATCATCCCCTTTGGTTTTGCTTTGTTCGCCCTAAGTTGGCAGGGTATGCCCAGACGTGGGTCCCTTGCTCACTTTGCCACTGGATTCAAGCTAGCCTGGCTGATGACGGCTGTTAGCCAGAAACCGGTCACAGAATGCTTGTTTCCGGTCCAGGGAAGACATGGCTTGGCAGTTTGGGCTGGACTGTTCCCATGAGGCACAGGGTCAGACTGATTTACATATGGCCATGTCTGAACTGGGGTGGTGGAGTGAGCTAAAGAATAAAGCTGGATTAAACCCAGATCAGTTGACTGGGGGTGAGTGCTTGCAATGTTCAACACTCTGTCCATCATCCCCTTTGGTTTTGCTTTGTTCGCCCGAAGTTGGCAGGGTATGCCCAGACGTGGGTCCCTTGCTCACTTTGCCACTGGATTCAAGCTAGCCTGGCTGATGACGGCTGTTAGCCAGAAACCGGTCCCAGGATGCTTGTTTCCGGTCCAGGGAAGACATGGCTTGGCAGTTCGGGCTGGACTGTTCCCATGATGCACAGGGTCAGACTGATTTGCATATGGCCATGTCTGAACTGGGGTGGCGGAGTGAGCTAAAGAATGATGATGGATTAAACCCAGATCAGTTGACTGGGGGTGAGTGCTTGCAATGTTCAACACTCCGTCCATCATCCCCTTTGGTTTTGCTTTGTTCGCCCTAAGTTGGCAGGGTATGCCCAGACGTGGGTCCCTTGCTCACTTTGCCACTGGATTCAAGCTAGCCTGGCTGATGACGGCTGTTAGCCAGAAACCGGTCCCAGTATGCGTGTTTCCGGTCCAGGGAAGACATGGCTTGGCAGTTCGGGCTGGACTGTTCCCATGAGGCACAGGGTCAGACTGATTTGCATATGGCCATGTCTGAACTGGGGTGGCGGAGTTAGCTAAAGAATGATGATGGATTAAACCCAGATCAGTTGACTGTGGGTGAGTGCTTGCAATGTTCAACACTCCGTCCATAATCCCCTTTGGTTTTGCTTTGTTCGCCGTAAGTTGGCAGGGTATGCCCAGACGTAGGTCCCTTGCTCACTTTGCCACTGGATTCAAGCTAGCCTGGCTGATGACGGCTGTTAGCCAGAATCTGGTCCCAGGATGCTTTTTCCGGTCCAGGGAAGACATGGCTTGCCAGTTCGGGCTGGACTGTTCCCATGAGGCACAGGGGCAGACTGATTTGCATATGGCCATGTCTGAACTGGGGTGGCAGAGTGAGCTAAAGAATGATGATGGATTAAACCCAGATCAGTTGACTGGGGGTGAGTGCTTGCAATGTTCAAAACTCCGTCCATCATCCCCTTTGGTTTTGCTTTGTTCGCCCTAAGTTGGCAGGGTATGCCCAGACGTGGGTCCCTTGCTCACTTTGCCACTGGATTCAAGCTAGCCTGGCTGATGACGGCTGTTAGCCAGAAACCGGTCCCAGTATGCTTGTTTCCGGTCCAGGGAAGACATGGCTTGTCAGTTCGGGCTGGACTGCTCCCATGAGGCACAGGGTCAGACTGATTTGCATATGGCCATGTCTGAACTGGGGTGGCGGAGTGAGCTAAAGAATGATGATGGATTAAACCCAGATCAGTTGACTGGGGGTGAGTGCTTGCAATGTTCAACACTCCGTCCATCATCCCCTTTGGCTTTGCTTTGTTTGCCCTAAGTTGGCAGGGTATGCCCAGATGTGGGTCCCTTGCTCACTTTGCCACTGGATTCAGGCTAGCCTGGCTGATGACGGCTGTTAGCCAGAAACCGGTTCTAGGATGCTTGTTTCCGGTCCAGGGAAGATAAGGCTTGGCAGTTCAGGCTGCACTGTTCCCATGAGGCACAGGGTCAGACTGATTTGCATATGGCCATGTCTGAACTGGGGTGGCGGAGTGAGCTAAAGAATGATGATGGTTTAAACCCAGATCAGTTGACTGGGGGTGAGTGCTTGCAATGTTCAACACTCCGTCCATCATCCCCTTTGGTTTTGCTTTGTTCGCCCTAAGTTGGCAGGGTATGCCCAGACGTGAGTCCCTTGCTCACTTTGCCACTGGATTCAAGCTAGCCTGGCTGATGATGGCTGTTAGCCAGAAACCGGTCCTAGGATGCTTGTTTCCGGTCCAGGGAAGACATGGCTTGGCAGTTCGGGCTGGACTATTCCCATGAGGCACAAGGTCAGACTGATTTGCATATGGCCATGTCTGAACTGGGGTGGCGGAGTGAGCTAAAGAATGATGATGGATTAAACCCAGATCAGTTGACTGGGGGTGAGTGCTTGCAATGTTCAACACTCTGTCCATCATCCCCTTTGGTTTTGCTTTGTTCGCCCTACGTTGGCAGGGTATGCCCAGACGTGGGTCCCTTGCTCACTTTGCCACTGGATTCAAGCTAGCCTGGCTGATGACGGCTGTTAGCCATAAACCGGTCACAGAATGCTTGTTTCCGGTCCAGGGAAGACATGGCTTGGCAGTTTGGGCTGGACTGTTCCCATGAGGCACAGGGTCAGACTGATTTACATATGGCCATGTCTGAACTGGGGTGGTGGAGTGAGCTAAAGAATAAAGCTGGATTAAACCCAGATCAGTTGACTGGGGGTGAGTGCTTGCAATGTTCAACACTCTGTCCATCATCCCCTTTGGTTTTGCTTTGTTCGCCCTAAGTTGGCAGGGTATGCCCAGACGTGGGTCCCTTGCTCACTTTGCCACTGGATTCAAGCTAGCCTGGTTGATGACTGCTGTTAGCCAGAAACCGGTCCCAGGATGCTTGTTTCCGGTCCAGGGAAGACATGGCTTGGCAGTTCGGGCTGGACTGTTCCCATGATGCACAGGGTCAGACTGATTTGCATATGGCCATGTCTGAACTGGGGTGGCGGAGTGAGCTAAAGAATGATGATGGATTAAACCCAGATCAGTTGACTGGGGGTGAGTGCTTGCAATGTTCAACACTCTGTTCATCATCCCCTTTGGTTTTGCTTTGTTCGCCCTAAGTTGGCAGGGTATGCCCAGACGTGGGTCCCTTGCTCACTTTGCCACTGGATTCAAGCTAGCCTGGCTGATGACAGCTGTTAGCCAGAAACTGGTCCCATGATGCTTGTTTCCGGTCCAGGGAAGACATGGCTTGGCAGTTCGGGCTGGACTGTTCCCATGAGGCACAGGGTCAGACTGATTTGCATATGGCCATGTCTGAACTGGGGTGGCGGAGTGAGCTAAAGAATGATGATGGACTAAACCCAGATCAGTTGACTGGGGGTGAGTGCTTGCAATGTTCAACACTCTGTCCATCATCCCCTTTGGTTTTGCTTTGTTTGCCCTGAGTTGGCAGGGTATGCCCAGACGTGGGTTCCTTGCTCACTTTGCCACTGGATTCAAGCTAGCCTGGCTGATGATGGCTGTTAGCCAGAAACCGGTCCCAGGATGCTTGATTCCGGTCCAGGGAAGACATGGCTTGGCAGTTCGGGCTGGACTGTTCCCATGAGGCACAGGGTCAGACTGATTTGCATATGGCCATGTCTGAACTGGGGTGGCGGAGTGAGCTAAAGAATGATGATGGATTAAACCCAGATCAGTTGACTGGGGGTGAGTGCTTGCAATGTTCAACACTCCGTCCATCATCCCCTTTGGTTTTGCTTTGTTTGCCCTGAGTTGGCAGGGTATGCCCAGACGTGGGTTCCTTGCTCACTTTGCCACTGGATTCAAGCTAGCCTGGCTGATGACGGTTGTTAGCCAGAAACCGGTCCCAGGATGCTTGTTTCCGGTCCAGGGAAGACATGGCTTGGCAGTTTGGGCTGGACTGTTCCCATGAGGCACAGGGTCAGACTGATTTGCATATGGCCATGTCTGAACTGGGGTGGCGGAGTGAGCTAAAGAATGATGATGGATTAAACCCAGATCAGTTGACTGGGGGTGAGTGCTTGCAATGTTCAACACTCCGTCCATCATCCCCTTTGGTTTTGCTTTGTTCGCCCTAAGTTGGCAGGGTATGCCCAGACGTGGGTCCCTTGCTCACTTTGCCACTGGATTCAAGCTAGCCTGGCTGATGACGGCTGTTAGCCAGAAACCGGTCCCAGTATGCGTGTTTCCGGTCCAGGGAAGACATGGCTTGGCAGTTCGGGCTGGACTGTTCCCATGAGGCACAGGGTCAGACTGATTTGCATATGGCCATGTCTGAACTGGGGTGGCGGAGTTAGCTATAGAATGATGATGGATTAAACCCAGATCAGTTGACTGTGGGTGAGTGCTTGCAATGTTCAACACTCCGTCCATAATCCCCTTTGGTTTTGCTTTGTTCGCCGTAAGTTGGCAGGGTATGCCCAGACGTAGGTCCCTTGCTCACTTTGCCACTGGATTCAAGCTAGCCTGGCTGATGACGGCTGTTAGCCAGAATCTGGTCCCAGGATGTTTTTTCCGGTCCAGGGAAGACATGGCTTGCCAGTTCGGGCTGGACTGTTCCCATGAGGCACAGGGGCAGACTGATTTGCATATGGCCATGTCTGAACTGGGGTGGCAGAGTGAGCTAAAGAATGATGATGGATTAAACCCAGATCAGTTGACTGGGGGTGAGTGCTTGCAATGTTCAAAACTCCGTCCATCATCCCCTTTGGTTTTGCTTTGTTCGCCCTAAGTTGGCAGGGTATGCCCAGACGTGGGTCCCTTGCTCACTTTGCCACTGGATTCAAGCTAGCCTGGCTGATGACGGCTGTTAGCCAGAAACCGGTCCCAGTATGCTTGTTTCCGGTCCAGGGAAGACATGGCTTGTCAGTTCGGGCTGGACTGCTCCCATGAGGCACAGGGTCAGACTGATTTGCATATGGCCATGTCTGAACTGGGGTGGCGGAGTGAGCTAAAGAATGATGATGGATTAAACCCAGATCAGTTGACTGGGGGTGAGTGCTTGCAATGTTCAACACTCCGTCCATCATCCCCTTTGGCTTTGCTTTGTTTGCCCTAAGTTGGCAGGGTATGCCCAGACGTGGGTCCCTTGCTCACTTTGCCACTGGATTCAGGCTAGCCTGGCTGATGACGGCTGTTAGCCAGAAACCGGTTCTAGGATGCTTGTTTCCGGTCCAGGGAAGATAAGGCTTGGCAGTTCAGGCTGCACTGTTCCCATGAGGCACAGGGTCAGACTGATTTGCATATGGCCATGTCTGAACTGGGGTGGCGGAGTGAGCTAAAGAATGATGATGGTTTAAACCCAGATCAGTTGACTGGGGGTGAGTGCTTGCAATGTTCAACACTCCGTCCATCATCCCCTTTGGTTTTGCTTTGTTCGCCCTAAGTTGGCAGGGTATGCCCAGACGTGAGTCCCTTGCTCACTTTGCCACTGGATTCAAGCTAGCCTGGCTGATGATGGCTGTTAGCCAGAAACCGGTCCTAGGATGCTTGTTTCCGGTCCAGGGAAGACATGGCTTGGCAGTTCGGGCTGGACTATTCCCATGAGGCACAGGGTCAGACTGATTTGCATATGGCCATGTCTGAACTGGGGTGGCGGAGTGAGCTAAAGAATGATGATGGATTAAACCCAGATCAGTTGACTGGGGGTGAGTGCTTGCAATGTTCAACACTCTGTCCATCATCCCCTTTGGTTTTGCTTTGTTCGCCCTAAGTTGGCAGGGTATGCCCAGACGTGGGTCCCTTGCTCACTTTGCCACTGGATTCAAGCTAGCCTGGCTGATGACGGCTGTTAGCCAGAAACCGGTCACAGAATGCTTGTTTCCGGTCCAGGGAAGACATGGCTTGGCAGTTTGGGCTGGACTGTTCCCATGAGGCACAGGGTCAGACTGATTTACATATGGCCATGTCTGAACTGGGGTGGTGGAGTGAGCTAAAGAATAAAGCTGGATTAAACCCAGATCAGTTGACTGGGGGTGAGTGCTTGCAATGTTCAACACTCTGTCCATCATCCCCTTTGGTTTTGCTTTGTTCGCCCTAAGTTGGCAGGGTATGCCCAGACGTGGGTCCCTTGCTCACTTTGCCACTGGATTCAAGCTAGCCTGGCTGATGACAGCTGTTAGCCAGAAACTGGTCCCAGGATGCTTGTTTCCGGTCCAGGGAAGACATGGCTTGGCAGTTCGGGCTGGACTGTTCCCATGAGGCACAGGGTCAGACTGATTTGCATATGGCCATGTCTGAACTGGGGTGGCGGAGTGAGCTAAAGAATGATGATGGATTAAACCCAGATCAGTTGACTGGGGGTGAGTGCTTGCAATGTTCAACACTCCGTCCATCATCCCCTTTGGTTTTGCTTTGTTCGCCCTAAGTTGGCAGGGTATGCCCAGACGTGGGTCCCTTGCTCACTTTGCCACTGGATTCAAGCTAGCCTGGCTGATGACGGCTGTTAGCCAGAAACCGGTCCCAGTATGCGTGTTTCCGGTCCAGGGAAGACATGGCTTGGCAGTTCGGGCTGGACTGTTCCCATGAGGCACAGGGTCAGACTGATTTGCATATGGCCATGTCTGAACTGGGGTGGCGGAGTTAGCTAAAGAATGATGATGGATTAAACCCAGATCAGTTGACTGTGGGTGAGTGCTTGCAATGTTCAACACTCCGTCCATAATCCCCTTTGGTTTTGCTTTGTTCGCCGTAAGTTGGCAGGGTATGCCCAGACGTAGGTCCCTTGCTCACTTTGCCACTGGATTCAAGCTAGCCTGGCTGATGACGGCTGTTAGCCAGAATCTGGTCCCAGGATGTTTTTTCCGGTCCAGGGAAGACATGGCTTGCCAGTTCGGGCTGGACTGTTCCCATGAGGCACAGGGGCAGACTGATTTGCATATGGCCATGTCTGAACTGGGGTGGCAGAGTGAGCTAAAGAATGATGATGGATTAAACCCAGATCAGTTGACTGGGGGTGAGTGCTTGCAATGTTCAAAACTCCGTCCATCATCCCCTTTGGTTTTGCTTTGTTCGCCCTAAGTTGGCAGGGTATGCCCAGACGTGGGTCCCTTGCTCACTTTGCCACTGGATTCAAGCTAGCCTGGCTGATGACGGCTGTTAGCCAGAAACCGGTCCCAGTATGCTTGTTTCCGGTCCAGGGAAGACATGGCTTGTCAGTTCGGGCTGGACTGCTCCCATGAGGCACAGGGTCAGACTGATTTGCATATGGCCATGTCTGAACTGGGGTGGCGGAGTGAGCTAAAGAATGATGATGGATTAAACCCAGATCAGTTGACTGGGGGTGAGTGCTTGCAATGTTCAACACTCCGTCCATCATCCCCTTTGGCTTTGCTTTGTTTGCCCTAAGTTGGCAGGGTATGCCCAGACGTGGGTCCCTTGCTCACTTTGCCACTGGATTCAGGCTAGCCTGGCTGATGACGGCTGTTAGCCAGAAACCGGTTCTAGGATGCTTGTTTCCGGTCCAGGGAAGATAAGGCTTGGCAGTTCAGGCTGCACTGTTCCCATGAGGCACAGGGTCAGACTGATTTGCATATGGCCATGTCTGAACTGGGGTGGCGGAGTGAGCTAAAGAATGATGATGGTTTAAACCCAGATCAGTTGACTGGGGGTGAGTGCTTGCAATGTTCAACACTCCGTCCATCATCCCCTTTGGTTTTGCTTTGTTCGCCCTAAGTTGGCAGGGTATGCCCAGACGTGAGTCCCTTGCTCACTTTGCCACTGGATTCAAGCTAGCCTGGCTGATGATGGCTGTTAGCCAGAAACCGGTCCTAGGATGCTTGTTTCCGGTCCAGGGAAGACATGGCTTGGCAGTTCGGGCTGGACTATTCTCATGAGGCACAGGGTCAGACTGATTTGCATATGGCCATGTCTGAACTGGGGTGGCGGAGTGAGCTAAAGAATGATGATGGATTAAACCCAGATCAGTTGACTGGGGGTGAGTGCTTGCAATGTTCAACACTCTGTCCATCATCCCCTTTGGTTTTGCTTTGTTCGCCCTAAGTTGGCAGGGTATGCCCAGACGTGGGTCCCTTGCTCACTTTGCCACTGGATACAAGCTAGCCTGGCTGATGACAGCTGTTAGCCAGAAACTGGTCCCAGGATGCTTGTTTCCGGTCCAGGGAAGACATGGCTTGGCAGTTCGGGCTGGACTGTTCCCATGAGGCACAGGGTCAGACTGATTTGCATATGGCCAAGTCTGAACTGGGGTGGCGGAGTGAGCTAAAGAATGATGGTGGATTAAACCCAGATCAGTTGACTGGGGGTGAGTGCTTGCAATGTTCAACACTCCGTCCATCATCCCCTTTGGTTTTGCTTTGTTTGCCCTGAGTTGGCAGGGTATGCCCAGACGTGGGTCCCTTGCTCACTTTGCCACTGGATTCAAGCTAGCCTGGTTGATGACGGCTGTTAGCCAGAAACCGGTCCCAGGATGCTTGTTTCCGGTCCAGGGAAGACATGACTTGGCAGTTCGGGCTGGACTGTTCCTATGATGCACAGGGTCAGACTGATTTGCATATGGCCATGTCTGAACTGGGGTGGCGGAGTGAGCTAAAGAATGATGATGGATTAAACCCAGATCAGTTGACTGGGGGTGAGTGCTTGCAATGTTCAACACTCCATCCATCATCCCCTTTGGTTTTGCTTTGTTCGCCCTAAGTTGGCAGGGTATGCCCAGACGTGGGTCCCTTGCTCACTTTGCCACTGTATTCAAGCTAGCCTGGCTGATGACGGTTGTTAGCCAGAAACTGGTCCCAGGATGCTTGTTTCCGGTCCAGGGAAGACATGGCTTGGCAGTTCAGGCTGCACTGTTCCCATGAGGCACAGGCTCAGACTGATTTGCATATGGCCAAGTCTGAACTGGGGTGGCGGAGTGAGCTAAAGAATGATGATGGATTAAACCCAGATCAGTTGACTGGGGGTGAGTGCTTGCAATGTTCAACACTCCGTCCATCATCCTCTTTGGTTTTGCTTTGTTCGCCCTAAGTTGGCAGGGTATGCCCAGACGTGGGTCCCTTGCTCACTTTGCCACTGGATTCAAGCTAGACTGGCTGATGATGGCTGTTAGCCAGAAACCGGTCCCAGGATGCTTGTTTCCGGTCCAGGGAAGACATGGCTTGGCAGTTCGGGCTGGACTGTTCCCATGAGTCAATGAAGGTTTTTGAACGGCTTTTCGGCGGTGTTGGGCAATGTTCCCATTGGTGTTATGTGAAAACATTTCTGGGATTAGCAGATTTATGCAGAAAATGATGACCATAATGTTGATAGCAATACATTGTTTCAAAATCTGATGTGTCTTCCAACATTTCATTATTGGAAAAGGCCGCAGATTTTTCTAAATCAGACAACATATTAGTTACAGTTTCATAATCCCAATCATTGGAAAATGTACTGGAGGTAATGATATCACTCAATGATATTTTAAATAAATGTGGAATTTTTAAAAGTTCTGTAAGACCAAATATATCGTAATCAACCTTGTCCCACACTATACCATCAGGTATGGGAACTGCTGTAATATTTACTGCTGACAAGTCTCTTTGTTCACGATGGTGAACAGTCACAATATCAAATTTTTTATATCGAATTGGCAAAATATTGAGTTTTAAATATTGAGTGGACATAATATCGAGTCACAAAAATATAGTGGTGCAGAATATCGAAATTGAGGTAAGAAATATCGATTTTCATAATATCGAAGTTAGTAATATCGACAGTCATAATATAGTTGTTAAAAATATCGATTTTTTTATAGTGTTTTAAGTGTTAGTATATGTGTTAAAATTATGTATTATTTTTGGAATGTATGTTTGCATTTTTTAAAGTAATGAATGTTATGTTATTTAATTTTTGCGTAATTTAATTCCGTAGCGGGTTGTGGGTTTATAGGGGAATAGGGTGGGAAGTAATTTAATTATAGTAAATTAAATATTAATTTTTAGGAATTATTAATTATTTTTAATTTAATTTTGCGTTTTAGTTCTGTAGCGGTTTGTGAGTTTATAGGGAATAGGGTGGGAAGTAATTTAATTGTAATTAAGTAATTATTTATTTTTATTTATTGGTATTGATAAATAATTTATTGTTAATTAATTATTAATTGGTAATTAATTTTTATTAATTAGTAATTAATTTTTATTAATTGATTAATTGATAATTATATTAATTGTATTAATTTATTATTTGGAGAGGGGTTGTGGGTTTATAGGGAGTAGGGTGGGAAGTAATTTAATTGTAATTAAGTAATTCTTTATTTTTATTTATTGCTATTGATAATTAATTTATTGTTAATTAATTATTAATTGGTAATTAATTTTTATTAATTGGTAATTAATTTTTATTAATTGATTAATTGATAATTATATTAATTGTATTAATGTATTATTTGGAGCGGGTTGTGGATTTATAGGGAATAGGGTGGGAAGTAATTTAATTGTAATAAAGTAAATATTGAAATTATTTTTGTGTATTGATAATTAATTTACTGTTAATTATTTATTAATTGGTAATATTATTTTTATTACGTATTAATTTCTGGCATTGAAAATTAATTTGTTGTTAATTAATTATTAATAGGTAATTATTTTTAATAATTAATATTTATTGGTATTTATAATTAATTATTAGATAATTTGTAATTGGTAATTAATTTGTAATACATTTTTATTGGTATTGATAATTAATTTATATATATTTAATTATTATATCCTTACTTTCTCTACTGTTGCACTCACTGGAGGGGGAATAGTAATTTTTACACCTACGCTATCCAACACTTTCCCTACTGTTGCACTCACTGGAGTGGGAATAGTAATTTTTACCCCTATGCTATCCAACACTTTCCCTACTGTTGCACTCCCTGGAGTGGGAATAGTAATTTTTACCCCTACGCTATCCAACACTTTCCCTACTGTTGCACTCACTGGAGTGGGAATAGTAATTTTTACCCCTACGCTATCCAACACTTTCCCTACTGTTGCACTCTCTGGAGTGGGAATAGTAATTTTTACCCCTACGCTATCCAACACTTTCCCTACTGTTGCACTCACTGGAGTGGGAATAGTAATTTATACCTACCCGCTATCCAACGCTTTCCCTACTGTTGCACTCACTGGAGTGGAAATATTAATTTTTACCCTCCCGCTATCCAACGCTTTCCTTACTGTTGCACTCACTGGAGTGGGAATAGTAATTTTTACCCTCCTGCTATCCAACGCTTTTCCTACTGTTGCACTCACTGCAGTGGAAATATTAATTTTTACCCTCCCGCTATCCAACGCTTTCCTTACTGTTGCACTCACTGGAGTGGGAATAGTAATTTTTACCCTCCCGCTATCCAACGCTTTCCTTACTGTTGCACTCACTGGAGTGGGAATAGTAATTTTTACCCTCCCGCTATCCAACGCTTTCCCTACTGTTGCACTCACTGGAGTGGGAATAGTAAATTTTACCCTTCCGCTATCCAACACTAAAAATATTGAATATTTTTTAATAATATTAAGTTAACATATATATGTATTAAAAAATAAAAATGCATGTTTATTTTTTTTAATTTACATTAATTATTATTAATTTTAAGGTTATTTAAGTATTTTTAAGTATGTTTTACTTAATTATATTCATTATTTCATTATTTTACATTACTTTTAAGACATTTAAAAAATTCGATATTTTAACAAACTATGGGGGTCATTACAATAGCGGGCGGATCGCCACAGCCCGTATGGCGGTGGCGATCCGCCCGCTATTTCCCTCCACCCGCCACACATTTTCCCCCGCCATATTACTATGGCGGGGGGGACCCCGGCGGACGGTGAAACCGTCCGCCGCTTTTCCGCCGGTCGACTCGTCGACCGGCGGAAAAGGGGCATAATATGGTGGCGGTGTCTGCAAGACACCGCCATCCATATTACGATGTAGGCGGAGAGGTGCCTTTTCATGGCGGCATTACCGCCATGAAAAGGCATGCGGTATTCGCATTTGGGGGCCCGTTGCGGGCCCCCAGGATGTTGGGGGGGGGGGGGTGCACATGGGGGGTACCTATGGTACCCCCTGCATTTGAATGCACAAGGTGGCAGGCACCGCGCAGTGCCTGTCACCCTGTGCATGCAAATGCACAACATGTATTTCCAGCATTGTGGCTGGCGGTGCTGTGAGCACCGCCCGCCACAATGCTGAGTATGGGGTATGCGCCCGCCAGTGTGGCGGGCGCATCCTAATTCGAATAGCGGGACCGCCGCACATGTGGCGGGCGGTCCCTTTCTCCGTTGCGATGGCGGGCGGACTTTGTCCACCCGCCATCGTAATGGACCCCTATATTATTTACAACGATATTTTGGATTCGATATTTTTGTACTTACCTGTTTGTAGATAGGAAGTCGATATTCTGTCATTCTATATTTTTTCATCGATATTTTGGCAGGTCGATATTTTGCTCCTCGATATTCTGTCAGTGATCAGTTCACGATGTGATGATAGGTGAGGTTTCAGAATCAGATTCACTTTTTGTGCTGCAGAGCTTTGTCGAAGGTAAGTTCCATTTATAAGCATGCTAAAAGCAGTTACTAAGCCTATCCAGAAAAAGAAAGAATAGTATCCCGGTAATTACCCAGAGTTCTATCCATGGTGATACCAGGTAAGTCTTTTTAAGTAAGTTCAGAAAGTCTTTAATTTGCTGGTTGCGTGTATTTTGGACTGGCATCGTTTCAGGGTCACTGGGATCCAATGAAAAGGTTTCAAAGTCGATGAAATAGCCAGATGCAGTTCGATCAACTTTCAGTATTTCTGCAGGTCTTGTAGAAACTGTAGCTTGCTCTCGATGAGGCATGTTGATCTAGATATCTGTGGTTGGTCGAGTTGAAATTTGTCTTTCATTTTGGTTTTCATTCTGATGCTGATTATGATTTTCAGTTTCGAGAGGAACGAGTTCCATGGCATTATTGCATAGTCCATCATTCCGTGCAGGGGACTCTCCAAACATGATCAGTCTTTGTGTTTGAACTTCTTGTATGGTAGCGAGAGGATGGCGTGGGCTACTCCGGAGTCCACGAGGCCTACTATTCAGTATCGGCCGCATAGTGTGGTTTGATTAAGTCGATTGAGACAAATCTTTTCTCCTTTTTTCCGGCAAGAGGTGGCAGAAGTACAGTACTTGTTCCTTCAACGGCCAGGACAGGTACAGCCTTTCTGTATGATGGCCCAAATTCTTTTTTGTCCGCAATTTTTTCTTTGTCAAGATCTTCAACTTTAAGGGACCCAGACAGGTCTTGCTGTGACTGACTTGACTTCCCCAGTGGCGGTCCGCTTTACCTGGACATTGCTTTGTAGTGCCCTGGATTCATTTAGCTCCTGTAAAACAGCCAAACGTTTAGGGATGTCAAAAGGTTTTTCATCCGCCACTGTGCCTTCACAATCAAGATCAGGTACCCACATTCTCATCCCAAATAGGACCTCATACGGAGTGACACCCCCTAGAGATCTTCTTGGCATCAATGCTTGTTGAACTCCCTACAAATGTTTTACCCAACTCTCACCCGAGCCTAATACTCTAGCTGGTTTTTCCTTTCCACTACTGAATTTCCCTCGGGATGGTACGGAGAGGAGTACAGCAATGCTACACCCAAACCTCCCATGGCTTCCTTGTAAGCCCTAGAGCTAAACACGGGATCACGGTCAGAATGTAATGTGCCAATTGTGTATGTCCCTATAAAGACTTGCAAATCTTTTATAACAGTTCGAGCATCAGCCAAGCGCTGGGGCCACACCCATAGGAATCTAGAGCAGGAGTCCACTGCAACCATGATATACCTATAAGACCCATCTGTTTGTAAGGGGCCGCAGTGGTCCAAATAAACATACGCAAGTGGTTTATCTGATATTAGCAATGGTGTCTGCGCTGGACTTGTTACTGTGGAGCCTTTCATCTGCTGACAGATGTTGCATTTCAAGACATAATCTTTAGTTTGCTTTGTTAATCCTGGCCACCAGTAGCGTTGTTTCAGTAGGGAAACAGTCGCCGTAACTCCTGCGTGTGCAGAACCTATACCCTTGTGTGCTGCAAGAATTAAACCTAACCTGCGATCCATATTCGGTATTACTCTATCCCCCACTTCAGGAATCTGAGCAAATGGAACGCTATTTGCATCTAACTTGTAGGAGTACTTGAGTGGAAATCTTTTCGGTAGTGCCGATTTATTGCGTGTAGCAATAATTGCAACCATAATCTCACCGTCTATTCTCGTTTTTGAACGAGTGATTGCAGCTACGGAAGCAGTGCGTACAGCCCCCTTTGCGGCTTCATCAGCCAATGAATTCCCTTCAACGTGAACGCCATCACGTTGATGACTCAGTGTGTGTATCACGTGAGCCCTTGGTAGTTCGTTTTTCAACTCCATTACCTGTTCCCATAGCGTTTTGTGCCTAATTGTGCCACCTTTCACATATTTTAACCCATTTTGTCCCCAGTGGTGTAAGTATTCATTGTATGATTGTACACAGTAAAAGGAATCACACACGATTAGTGTGGGGAATTCTCAATCCGTATTTACCAGTGCCAGTAACAGGGATTTTAATTCTGCCAGCTGTGCCGTGCAGTCTCCTAGAGACTGGGTTTTTGTACAACTCGGATGAAACTTTCCATCCTGCATGCGTCCTTTAACGATTGCGCTTTCGGCGCTGTATTGCTGCTTACTCACTATGGCCGGCTGAGCAGACCTGTCAGTGTAAATTATATATTCATACTGATCTAGAGGCAATATTTCATTAGGGAGAGGATATTCTTGTTCGTATTGCAGTAATACTTGTGCTTTTAGATTTGGGTCGTACCTATATTCTACATCTGTTGCAGTAAGAGAATTAGCCCATTGTATCCATCTCGGATGTAAAGCTTTGGCGTTCGGAACGCTAGCCTTTGTAGCAGCCTCTAAGTCCGGTACTGGGGTTACAACTGTGTACAAAGGGCAGGGACCTA